>JAFVLL020009541.1:23383-40432 GCA_021397915.2 Tor tambroides | reverse complement strand
ATTTAATACACGAGTTTCACAATTTGAGTTGAATTACTGAAATAAATGAACTTTTCCACGACATTCTAATTTACTGAGATGCACCTGTATGTAATCATGTAATCCATAAAAGAGTAACTGTAGTCTGATTACGAGTATTTTAAAATGTAACTTACTCTAAGTACAAGTACTTAATTTTTGGAATCTGATTACGTAATCCAGATTACATGTAATCAGTTACTACCCAGCTCTGACCATACGCTTATGAATCAGCCATGGATTACACTGGAACGCTCCCTGATAGTTCAGCAGCAAGCAGCATCACTCAGATTTGGGTCTACACGTCCCCGCAGAGTTTTCCAGAGGATGCTTGGCCTCATGTCAGCCGTTTTTCTAGCCCTAAAAACTATGGCGCCACATCCTGGTCCGCTCAGACAACATGACAGTGGTAACCTTTATAAAACACTAAGGCCAGGGTTCCCATTCTTTCATGAACACCGAATTCAAGGACTTTTTTAAGCACCATTTTTTTATATCAAGCACCTATCGAATTCACAGCCCAGCATATGTAGTGTCATGAAAGACCTTACAGGACTTAACATTTCACTTACACTTAACCTTTACATTAGGTAAAGAGTAATAATGTTTTGAATGTCTAGGTTTCATAAATTTAGACCGTTTTGAGCAGTCGTGTTCAAAGGAATTTAATGAAATCCATTGATAATATTCCAATACAATTTCTAAAATATTGATAAAATATGCATCAAACTGGTTTTTGCTGTAGTTCTTGTACAAGATTTAAATTTGAAAGAATTTCACAATTTTTTAAATTAATATAAAGTGGTTAAATGTTGTAATAACACTGTAAAACCTGTTAACATTAAAAATTTGCACATTCTCTCAATAGAGACGTTACTCAATAAATAAACTCGTCAAAATTTTGTAAATCCCATTTTTTAATCTTTGACCTAGAGGAATGCAGGTGCTCAAACATGCAGCTGCTCAAAACTTCAATATTTTTTAAAAATATGTCATGAACATTTTATTTTATTTTATTTTTTTATACTTTTATTTATAGGATTTTCCACAAATTGCAAAATATCAAACACTTTGGAATACTGTTGTACATTTGACATATGTAGAGAAAGAAAGATGACAAGCAGGGATCCAAAATGATTGGAACAATTATTGACCCCAAAAAATATGAAAGAAAAAAAAAACACTTGTGCCAACCAAAATAATTGTTTAAACAACAAACTGAAAGTCTTATTACAAGAGCCGTCACACAGTAGAGAAGAATGTAAAATTTAACTATCTTCCAGTGTGCAGGGAGTGTACGTTTCCATATATCCAAGGAGAGAACCCCAAATTTTATAAAAGTTCTTGGAAGAACCTCTCAGTGAATATCTAATCCAGTTTGATGAAGTGAAAAACATCATTAATCCACAAGGAGTGAGTAGGTGGGGCAGATGACTTCCAATGCAGTAAAATCCGGCGTCTGGCCAGGAGGGACACAAAAGCCACAAAATCTGCCTGGTATCCTGAACAGCGAACTGACAAAGGAAGTGTACCAAACAGTGCTGTTATAGACACAGGTTTAATTGCTGTCCCAATTACTTGAGACATTGTCTCAAATATTTCTGACCAGTATCCATATAGAGTTGGGCAGAACCAAAACATATGTGCCAGGGTTGCAGGAGCCTGACGACAACGGTCACAGATAGGATCAACATCAGAGTAAATTTTAGAAAGTTTGACCTTAGTCCAATGAGTGCGATGAAGTATTTTGCATTGGATCCAACCGTGTTTGGCACACACAGATGAGGAATGCACCCTGTATAAAATGCTTTCCCACAGTTCGTCTGAGATGTCTTCTAATAAGTCTTCCTCCCATTGAGTTTTTATGGATGTCAGTGAGCTTCTATGCAGAGAACATATTTTGTCATAAAAAACTGAAATCATCCCTTTCCCAATACACATTGGTTCAAGTATTAAATCTATAGGAGTGGGAGAGGGGAGGCTAGGGAACTGAGGATACATATTACGGATAAAAAATATCGAAAATATCGAAAAAAATTGTTTCTGGGCAACGAAAACTTATCTGAGAGCTGTTGAAAGGATGCAAAACCATCATCTATATATAAATCTTTAAACACTGATAAACCATAATTTGCCCACTGAGAAAAAGTCCTGTCCATCATTGATGGTGGGAAAGCAAAGTTTGATGCTATAGGGGCAGATATAGAAAATGTTTGTAACCCATAATACAGCCTAAACTGTCTCCAGATTCGTAGTGACGTTTTTACAATTACATTTTTTGTATAGGAAGAGTGTGAACTATTGATAGGGGAGTATAACAGGGCGGTCAATGTAGTAGGGATACATGAAGTTGTTTCTATGGTAAGCCACATAGTTGAGCTTTGTGACTGGGACTGGTTTAACCAGTATTGAAAAACCCTGAAATTGGCAGCCCAGTAGTAGTGTCTAAAGTTGGGTAGGCCCATACCCCCCAAAGATTTAGGTCGCTGAAGAAGTGCTTTGCTAATCCTAGCAGTCTTTTTATTCCAAATAAACTCTGAAACTAACCTATCCAGTTTCTGAAAAAAGGATTGAGAAAAAAAAATGGAAATGCACTGAAACAAATACATAAACTTTGGGAGGGTATTCATTTTTACAGAATTAATTGTGCCAGCTACGGACATGGGAAGCACCGACCACCGTTCAAAATCCTTCTGAACCTGGAGCAGTAGATTATCAAAATTGAATTTTAAAAGGTCTTGAAATCTATTGGTTATACAAACCCCAAGATATTTAAAACTATGTTGTGCAATTTTAAATGGTAAAATATGTAAAGGGTATTTTTTGGCTACTGCATTCAGTGGAAAAAATTCACTTTTGCTTAAATTAAGCATATAACCAGAAATAAAACCAAATAATTTTAAAACATTAAGAACTGCAGGAACTGAAACAGAAAAATTTGAAATATAAAGAAGAATATCATCTGCATATAATGATACCTTCTGCTCAATGCCTAGTCTAGTTACACCTTTTATTAATGGGTCAGATTTTAAAGCGGCGGAAAGAGGCTCGATGGCAATAGCAAAAAGAAGTGGGCTTAGTGGGCATCCTTGGCGGGTGGAACGGTAAAGATTGAAGTATTCTGAACGAGTATTATTTGTCCTAACTGAGGCCTGGGGAGCAGAATATAAAAGCTTAACCCATGAAATAAAATTTTCACCAAAACCAAATTTATTTAATGTATAGAAAAGGTATCCCCATTCTACCCGATCAAATGCTTTCTCAGCATCTAATGATAGGACAGCTTCTGGGATAGAATGGGGAGATGAATTGTAAATAACATTACATAATCGCCTGATATTAAAAAAGGAATGTCTGCCCTTAATAAACCCTGTCTGGTCTGAAGATATAATTGATGGCAAAATAGATTCCAGACCCAACGCCAATAATTTTGATAAAAGTTTAAAATCAACATTAAGCAAACTAATAGGACGATATGAAGAACAGTCTAAAGGATCTTTATCTCTTTTTAGGATCAAAGAGATTGTGGCCTGATTAAGTGTTTGTGGAAGCTTTGATGACTTAAATGATTCATTGTACATATCTATTAATAGGGGGCCCACTGGTTTTGATTTTTTGCATGACTAACCTCTTATTGTGGTTATTTGGTTGTATGGTGCTGTTTAGTGAAATTTTGTTCATGCATCAGCATAAAACAGCACAGACTAAAAGAGCGATCCTGAAATGCAAGAATTCATATTGGTAACGATTAACACAGCTGACATGTTTATGGGTTAAATAAACAGTGAATGGGAAATGATTATTTCTAATACAGTTTAAAAACAAAGTTGGTTATATAGAACATAGGCTACTTAGTAAATTTCCCAGAGTTACAGAGAGATAAACACTACAAGATTCATGGTTTTTACAAGGGAAATAAAACATATTGAAATATGTTTTTATCTTTGCTTGTGATCATTGCTGGGTAGATTACTGTGTAGATTACTTAGATGAATTGTAGTTTTTTTTACTGATTCCAAATTAGATGACAAAAATGTACTTAATTTAAGTCCATGTTTGATAATATGTGTAGACCTTGAGTTAAAGTAGGCCTATCATGTTAAGCAAGAACAGTCAACATGGGCTTGGTCAATAGGGGGCCAGTGGGGTGGGCAGAGATTTTTTTTCAAGTCCACTATGGACACCTGGACTGAAGCAACATAAAATTCCTTATATTTTAACTAGTTATCTTTAACCATATGCCCTGTCCAAAATACCCACACTTGTGGTCTTTGCACTTGACCACTTGACAACTTATACAACATATTTCCTGTATTTTGCCCAAGTGTTCAAGAGTGCATGAAGAACACAAATGTTTGTAGAACTTTTTATTACCTGATGGGACACTTATAGTGTTGTAAAATGTAAGTGTTTATAGAGCTTTATTTTATTTTCAATACTTTCCATTGTAAAATAAACTTCTAAATGTCTGTTCAGTAGTCCCTATAACAGATGTCATAATTTGTGGTGGTTCTAACTGAGTGATAAAAAGTAATTGCAAATGTTGTACAAAATAAATATACTCATCTTTGCACCAATAAAACGTGCAATACTTTGTTTTACTACCAAATTATATATCTAATTATTATTAATATTTATCTTACATTGGAAAGGTTTCCGTGATCTCTCGCGAGATCTTGGCAAAAAGTCTCACGATTTATTTCCAGAACATGATGCATGATGGAGACACTAAGCCTTGAATACCCCTCTGGATTTATTGTGGGTTAAGGGCACTGCACCTTGGTGTTTTTTTAGACCTGGGACAGTCTTGCAGACTTACTTCCTGCCACTTGCACGTGCTCTCAAGTGGCCAAGAGTGGCAATAGTCATTTTCAGCTTTTTTTTTTTTTTTTGTCAAACTGGAATGTGTGAAAAGGATTTGGGGGATTGAAAGACGTGAAGGACACACCTGATGCAAAACAGACTACTATAGATCATTCAGATTAAGACACTATATTCAGCTTTCTATATTTTGCTTATAATACACAGTTATAAAAGTGCTTGAAAGGTCATTAGAAATCTAGCAGAAAAATAAATGTGTGATATCAAAAAAAAAAGAGAGCGATTTATTAGTGGACGACTCATTGATTTATTGCTGAGTTACCTTACCACCATAAATTTTACAATCTTTCCATTTATAAAACTAATTATTTACATTTAAATTGAATGGTTTGTTTTAATGATTTAAAGTTAATAAAAAGCACCAAACAATTTACTGGCTTTAGTTCTTCATTTCTCACTGTTCATTGTGTCTGCTTCTCTTTGTCTTTTGAACCAAAAAATGCTGAAATAGCATAAGCAACGATTCCAAGGCCAATCCCTGCACCAGCAGCTGCAGCAAAAGTCTTCACTGCATCACGTACCTGTTAGAACAAACAGAAATTATCTATATTAATTCACTGTATGAAAAGTTGTTGCTTTTGCGACATTAGCCAATAATAAATTAATTTAAAATATTTTACCATCCAGTGATTTGCAAATTTGAGACATTTATGAGTAATTCAGTTACAGTACTTGTGTGAATAATCATTCCAGGTCATGCCAAACAGCTACCTACCTGTCGGGAGTGTGGTTTTCCATATCTCAGCTCTGTAACAAAGTGCTCACAGTTCCCTGTAAGCACACTATACGGAAGTTCTTTTCCCAAAAAACTATGTGCATCCCGTAGAATCTCTCGAACAGGACGTGGCTCATATTTCTCATCTAGAAGGTTGTTGATACGATAATCATTATTGCCAACTACTTCATAAAGTTCTTCTTTCTTCACTGTGGCTTTTTCATGTAGTACTGACATCATACTGTTGGCCCCAGCATGAGCATGTTCAGCTGTAGAGAAATAAATGGAAAAGTAAAAGCAAGCATGAGACTTGAATGGAATGTTTCGGACTGAATGCAAGTTAAACTCAATAGACATAATTTGAGGCATGTAAAATACTCACAGGGAGGGGCCAGGTGAATCACATAACCTTCTCCAACATAAATAGCCCAGTGCTGATACAAGCCTCGGAAGATTTCAATAAGGTCTCCGGTCTCTGGCTTTTTCTCGTACTATGAAACAATATCAGGCGTAATATTTTAAATAAATAAATAAGAAATACAGAATCATAATCTGTCAGAAATGTAGGCTAATATTATATTGTTTAACTGATAGCCTATAACGCAATACCATTGCACTTGTGAATAGGCTATAAAAATCCCAAAAGTGAAACTGTACGCAAATAGTTTAAATCTCTGTTACCGTAATAAAATTGCTTTGCGACAGACCTCGAGCAATAAGCGCACAGTGCAATAGTACCAAACAGTCAGTTTAGTATATAAGCACAAAAAATCTATTTGTATTTTTTTTTTTGTAGTAAAACCATGGTTAATTTTCGTAAGGGAATTCATTCTTCCCATTTGTTTGAGGTAATTAAAAATATTTACCTTAGCCATGGCGACCAACTTTCACTTTAATCCTGTTAGAAGCACATAACAAAGCATTTTATGGGACAATTGAAATCTCTACGTCAAGAAACACATTCTCTAAATTACATATAGGCTAACTCATATTTTATGTAGCCTACATTAATGTAAAGGCTATCGTAAATATTCATTTGAAACATCGGAAATAAACATCAGATGGTAGGGCAAATCGAAACTTCGGTCTTCCTAAAACAAACTAACAAACAAAGTTTGGCGCTCTACGATCCATGCTTTGAACAAAGTATTCATAATCGAGTACGAAAATTACACTGTAGTCTTAACTAATTAAGGTATTATACTTACAAGTACGTAGCCTATGTGGCAGTGATGCTACGTTTCTGAAGGGAAATCATAAATCGCGCTACTCGACCAATCAGAGACATTCAGTGCGGATAGAGACGCCCCTTAAATGTGGTGTTGGTGTTCTTTCGAAACGATTTAAAATATATTTACACTTTTATTGACGTTCTATTTATATTATTTTCATTCAGAAGTCTGCTTTTTGTACGTTTAAGACAACCAGAGTGGACTTATGTGGCAACTTTTCCAATGTTGGACAAGCAGCTCTTATAAAAAAGTTCACGCACCTGCTACTGTATCAATGGGCGCATCAATGTTATTGGCCTCATAAATGAACAACTTTAACTTTTGAATTTAGATATTACAGTGTGATCTAAAATTAACCAAGCATCATAACATCATCAAACACTCAGCCCATTTGCACGGTTTTTTCCAAGTTTTTTTCCAAGGAATGTGTTACTTGGTTGAGAGTGCTTTGACAATAACAACTCCTAACTACAGAGGGCGATAAGTGTAGCAACAGAATTTAAACGAGGTTTTTATATATATTTTTTTTTTCTCCTTGTTGTTGGTTAGTGTGTGAGTGTGTGTGTTATCTGGGAGGTAGTTGACTCAGGCCCACACTCCAGTATAGTAGGTGGCGGTAATGCGTCGTAATGTTGGATGCCGACCGCCATTAAAACAACAAAGAAGAAGAAGAAGAAGAGTAAGAAGAAGATAAGTGTAACTCGTAATTTTCCTTCGGACGAAAGAATACACGAGAGCTTCCGCTGTCTAGTGCACCGTTCGCTGAAACGGTGTTGAAATTGGCAAAAGTAGCAAATACCGCTCCTTTTCCCCTCACATTTCGTCATTGTAGTAGTTGTTTTTATGTAGATGAAATATTGTGCATGGAGTATTTGGCATAAGCACATAAACGATGTCTGCGATGTTCGAGGGGAATGCCTTGTCTGCCATGCAGACGTCTCATTGCCACACTCCTCTAAACAATTACAGGTGAGCAGTAATATAATAATCATATATGTTAGCAGTAACTTATAAAACATTGTATCAGTTTATGGAAGGAATTCCAGTCTGCATTAAACTGCGTTATCTGTATGAATGAACAAAATATTGTTCTCTTTTTACTGCCATGAACGAAGGTGGTTTATTTAGTCTGATTTATAGGAATGATACAGAGAGCAGGGGTTTGTCAAGTTCAGTCCAGTATGTTAGTAAAGGTTTAAAAAAAAAAACTACTGGGAGCATAAATCACCATTGTAACTGTATGTCCATTTTGCATACAATATCATGTGTTGCCTTCTCTGTCAATGCATTTCTGTGTTATTTCAGGTTCAGTAAAATTTCCTGGCATAGTAAACGGCTTTACATTGCCAAAGCATTAATAAATATGCAGTGTTTTTTTTTTGTATATTTATAAATAAACATTTTTACAGTTATTGCCCAGAATACAGTGTATGAAGCACATTGACATTTTGTGACCGCATTCCTAAAATGTGGCATGGTGTCACACTGTTTATGGGTTAGTTGGAATGGAAACTAATATTAAATAGCCTATTAAAGATTTTACAGCAAAACTTAAAACCTAAAATTAATATGAGACCGTTATTTAATCAGCACAGTTGTAAAAGATATCAAGCCTTTGTTTTGGCTACAATATATTAAAACATATTTCTTTCATAAATTATATGCACTTATAGCATATAAAATATGTGACAGCTTATTTTGAAATTATAAATGTTCCATGTTGTGTCTCAGGTAATACACAGTCATAAAACTGCATGTTTTTAAAGTAGTATTAGATGAAGGATAGCATGTTATACTGCTGTGACTGCTAGACATGTTATTTCTAAATATACTCAATATAAAAAAAAATCTTATTTTATTGCAAAATGTATGCTACATTTCATTTCTATGTATTCCAACTGTCCTTTTTCTTTTTCATCAGCCCTCAAGAGCTGGCTTTAGAAATCAAGGCTTTCATCAGTGGCGTTGACCAGACGCAGGGACGTAAACTCAGCGTTCGGGATCATGCCCGCTGCGCAGTGCGCCTCCTTCGAACTGTCCCAGCCTGCCGTGGAGCCGTCTTGGAGCACTTAAGAGGAGTGTATGATGAATATGTTGCAGCCTTTCTGCAAGACCTGGAGGCAGAGGGTGAAAACGGTGGTAACAGTACAAGTGGAGGAGGCAACACCAGTGTATCTAATTTGGAGGATGTTATTAAAGAAGTCCATGCAGTCCTCTCTGAATTTATCAAGCTTAGTCCTAAAGCTTGGGCTCCTCTTGTGTCGACATGGGCCGTTGACCTTCTTGGTCAGCTTAGCAGCAAGCATGCAGGTCGAAGGGCGGCTCCTCACTCGTCCAGCCTAAATGAGCTGCTGCAGCTTTGGATGTCATGTGCAGCCACTCGCTCACTTATGGAGTGCTACTCCCAGTGTCTAGCGGCAATGTTGGCCTGGTGCCCTGATGCCTGTGTGGATGCCTTGTTGGACACCTCTGTCCAGCACTCCCCTCATTTTGATTGGGTCGTCGCCCACATTGGTTCAGCTTTTCCTGGCACCATCATCAGCAGGGTGCTGGCTTGTGGCCTCAAAGACTTTTATGCGCACGGATATTCCTCTGCTGAGAAGATCAGCCAACAGCAGCCAATAGAAAAGAGCAGCAGAGTCCCCAAAATAGGCTCAGTGGTTGGTATCCTTGGGCACTTGGCCTCCAGACATTCTGACAGCATCAAGAAAGAGCTTCTCAGGATGTTTCAGGATAGTCTGTCTCCACCCCCTCAAAATGTACCTCCGCATTCATCCGGGGCAGGTGGGTGGGAGAACTCCCCTCATCTCCGTAGGGCCACTGTACCTTTTTTGCTTCAACTGGCTGCTCTTTCCCCCACTCTCCTGGGTGCCGTTTCTGTAGAACTGGTGGAGTCCCTCAGACCGCCTGTGCTAATTCAACTCCAGGCTCAGTTCCAGGCCTTGCCCCGGGAGGAGCTCGAGAATATGTTGGGTCTAGCGGTGCATCTCATAAGCCAAAGCCCTTCAGGTGGAGCAAGGGTGCTGAAGTTCCTTGCGGACACTGCCACACCATCTTCAGTGATCATATCAGGCCCTACACCCTCTCCCCATGATAGTATTCGAGAAGCCTGTGACCGCTTACTGCAAATGCTTCTGCTACATCTTCACAAGCTGGTGCACAACAGACCAGAGGGTGATGAACCCTTCCCACAGTCCTCTGCTGCCCCAGCAATGCCACAAGTGATCCCATTTCTAGAGGAGCTCCAGGGACATATAGGTGATCTGTGCGCTGAAACCCTCCGGCTTGAGCGGAAGAGGCACCTGTGGTTGCATCAACTCCTGTGTCTGCTATCCGTGTATGGTGGCCCAAGTGTGGCCACTGAAGCTTTGTGTCAGCTCTTCACCCAAGCCCGAAACCCAGAGGAGCTTGCTCTGGCCTCACAATTGTACACCCCACTTTCCACTTCACTTTCCGGTTTGCTGCCGTCAACAATAGCCCGCTGTGTTGCCCAGATCCACACTCAAACCCTTGACACCAAACAGTTGGCTCAGCTCCTGAACAACCTGGCTACTGCGGTACAAAGTCAAGATGATGATCGGAAAAATGGAGGGGCTGCAACAGGGAGTCCAGCTCAGTCATCGATGGCCGCGCAAGTTAGAGCTGCCATCTCCAACCACCTTCAGGATTTCTGCCCATTGCTTCTACATGGCGACACCATGGTATCCAAGGCGGCTGTCCGTCTGCTTTCGTGTAGTCAGCTTCCCAGAGCTTGCTCTCCAGCTCATCTGTTGCTGATATGTAGAGCGGCGGTGTCACACTTCTTTGTGTGTTTACGACAGCAAGGGGAGAGTCTTAGGGTAGGGGAAGAGGAAGTGGGCTACTCCATGCGACTGTTGTCACGTCTTGCAGCCTACTCTCCCTTGACGCTTAAAGCTGTGCTGCAACAACTGGTGGAGGGAGCCCTGCACAGAGGCAACCGAGATTTGTTTGGAGGTCTGCAGGAGAACCCAGGTGATGACACCACACAGTCATCCAGCCTTGTTCCAGACTTAGGCATCTCCCTCTTGGACATCAACTGCAAATTTGGCACCTCTGTTAACTTCTCAGGTAACGTGTGGTCTGTGTTTCATGCTGGAGTGATCGGAAAGGGTTTGAAACCTCCATACACCCCTTCACAACCTGACCCAGATAGAGTCAATCAGAATTTGCAGACCTTGTTTGCAGTCATGGTTCAGTGCTGTAGTTCAGGTGGAGGAAGCCCTACTGGCAATGCTAGGAATGGTTCTGCTGGAGGTACCTCTAATGGCCGATTCCCCACCAATGAACCTCTCATTTCTGATGAACTTCCCCCAATTAATGCTGAGGCTGCAAAGGTAATTGCTGTGACTTTGGTGGAGAACATTTGTCCAGATGTAGCAAATGGAGAACTGTCCTGGCCTCCAGAAGAACATGCGAGAACCACAGTTGAGCGAGATATACACATTCGTCGTTGCTTCGAAGGAAATCCTGTGCTGTTCCATCTTCTCCGTGTAGTTGCAGCTGGACGTCCAGCTCTGTGCTACTGCTCCGTCATTTTAAGAGGTCTGCTTTCTACCTTACTGGCTCACTGGGAAGCATCAAGGGAACCATCAGTGTTGGACTCCCCCTGGCACCTTCAGACCTCCTGTTTGCTTGTATCATGTATGGGTGAAGGTCAGCTACTACCACCAGTGTTGAGTAACATCCATGAGGTTTTCCCTCACCTCTCACCCTTTGAAGTTAGGCTGCTGCTGTTGGGTGTATGGGAGTACATGCGGGGGAACAGCCCAATGCCACAGAAGTTCACCTTCTGTGCTGACCAAGGACTTTTCTTTCGGGACTTTTCACGGGACGGTGATGTTGCACGCTATATTGCACCCATCCATAGTGTTCTGCATAAGAACATTGACCGCCTGGGACACCTTTGTTGGAGGTTTCAAATTTGACAAATGTGGTGTTCTGAGGTCACAGGCTTCTTGCATTCAGATATGTTTCTACATATTGTTAACTTAGGTGTGAAGTTAATATTTCTACATTTTAAGTTGTCAATGTCAAAAATAGTAACAGAAAACCAATTTAAAGCCTAATTGTGACAGTGTTAGGAACTGCTTTTCTGTTAACCATCACATCTGTTTTTGTATCTAACATTTATATTGTCAAGATTTCTGTAGATTTTTTTAAGCACTGAAAACCAGGCAGTTTGATGCCTACAGCAGAATGTAAGATATTTCAAAATATTCTGTTTTTGCAATCCTGCACATTGTCTCTGTTGTTGTTGGGTGGGAAACTGTAAAAATAAATATGCATTAAAATTCCTCTTATTCTGTTGTTTATTTTGCAGAAATAGCACAATAGTTCAAAAATTAAAAAGTAAAAGTTACATAAAACTGCATGGGATTAACCAATGGCATACAGATTTTATGCTGTTAGTGTAGGTTATGTCTAATTTTCATCATCAAAACATGAAACGAACCACAGCTGTGCTGAATGATCCCTGCCTATCTGTAATATAATGTAGTTTCATTCATCACACAATTATCTCGTGTACACAAGCATACATGTCAGATGGGTTGGTTTCCATGGTAAGTGCGGTCTATAGGGATTTGGTTGTTACCCAGTAGTGTTCCTGCAAACACACTAACCAGCCAACCTCCGGGAGGCTGGGCTTAATGCTGTGTGTGTCCAAGATGGCGGTCATCTCCATTGAAAGGTAAAACAAAGACTTTAAGCTATCATATAAGTTCGTCGTTATGGCTTTTTAAAAATTTCCTCTGTCTTTATTTTAAGCTAACCGACGGGCAGCTCGTGTGAGAGTTGGGCTGTAAATCTGCTGCAGGTGTTGAACGAGGAAGTAAATAACGTTAGTAGATGTGCGTGGCTGAGCCATCGCTGGCCTTATGACGAGTCATCCTTTAATTCACGAGACATTGATGTCTTTATACAGCTTTATGGTTGATTTAAAATTGTGTACACGGAGATCTTTTATATCGCATTGATTATTTGCGCATGCATTGCAGCCTTTTTCCATGTCATCCTGCCTTTGATATTTTTTTGAAAAATGCAACCCGGTTGTCGAGATTGTAGTTGATTGATCGGCGTGCAATGCTAGCTAAAATCCGAAGATTTTACAGATTACTTTATCAAGCATACAGTTGAGACCAAAATTAACTGGTTTTTTAATTAAGGGAAAGTTAAGCTTTATGGAGCGAATGAGTATATACAATAATACATTCATTGAGAAAATACAGCTTTTTGAATTATGCCGTTGTTTTTACATGCATCTAATGCCATCCCAGCTGCTCTTTTGAATGAAGGACACCAGACTGTGTCACGTGCAAGGTGTTAAACTTTTTTCAAATATAAAAAAAGCTCACTATGTAAATATAAAAAGCTGTTAAATCATTGAAGCTCTTATCTCCCTTTTTCTTCACATTTAAGTTCTCTGTAAAAGAACTGACAAAAAGTGAACATAGTAAAAACCCAGTTCACTTGCATAAGCATTCTGCCAGGTCCTGTGAATGGACTTTGATCTCCTTTGGATTGTGGGTAATAGCTCTATTGTCCTATATGTGTTTTTATTTATTTATTTATTTATTTGGCTGTGGGTGTTAATTCCCTCCCGATCACACATCTAATTACAGAGAAGAAGAAAATGATCCTCAAGGATGGCAAATAAGGAAGTGAACATAGCACTGACTATTGTTACTCCACCCTGTAGCACTTCACCAAGCCTAATTTAATTCAAACCTTTTCCTCTTTTAGGATGGGGCTGCTGTCTGTGGTCTGTGTGTCTCTGTTTTTCAGCAGCGCCTTTGCTGTGGATCGGGGAAACTTTAAAACCTGCGATCAGAGTGCTTTTTGCAAGTATGTCAGAGTTATGCTGTTAATTTTTAACTTTTAAAAGGATCACATGTTAAGAATCCTGTGAAAGATAAATGTTATTATTATTGTGTTATTCTGACATATGTAAAAATTGAAGTTATCCACCGTATACTCTGTTTTGGTAGCTGAGAGAGTTCTTGACTTGCATCTGCAAATGTGTCAGAGACACAATGATTTGTCTCTGTTTGTCTGTAGGCGTCAGCGGGCGCTCAAGCCGGGGCAGTCCCCATACCGAGCTCTTCTGGAAACTTTGGAACTCAGTGACTCTCGACTGACCCTCCAGCTGATCAATGACAACAACAAGGTCTGTTTCATGCTCTCCTTTAAGTGATACCTCTGAAAACAGTATTTTTTGAATCTCCTTGTTAAAAGATCTGCAGAATTTCTTGATATTCAGCGGTTTATCTGGTCCTATTTATGGCCAAATCAAAGAGGAAGTTAATCTGCCCTTCTTGTCCTGGGATTATGTTCCTGCTCAAAGGCCAGGATTTTGGATGATCGCTCTACTGCTGTTTGCAGGTGCACTTGCTGTTGGAGCTGTACAGACTGCAGGGGAATATGACGCGGGTGAAAATAAACGAGTTGAAACCTCTGAAGCCGCGCTTTGAGGTGCCAGACGTGCTCATAGCAGAGCCTCCTACTGAGCCGTGAGTGTGTCTCTGATCTGAGAGTGCACAATGACATTCAGAAAACAGTCGAACACAAGCATGATTTATTGTGTTCCTCAGAGTAACCTCGGCTCGATTCTGCTGTTTTTTTGCATCTGACTCCCCTGTCTCCCTTTGTTTCTCTCTCTGTATCTCTTTCTCCAGTCTCTCAGTGTTGTCCAAGGATGATAATGGCGTTGTGTTGTCTCTGGGAGCAGAGAGCCAGAGGTTGATTGTTAGTGCCCGTCCATTTAGGCTGGACATCATGGAGGGGCCAGAGGTGCTACTATCCCTCAACTCTCGTGGCCTGCTGGCCTTTGAGCACCTGCGTCTTCGCAAGGACACGTGAGTATTGAGTTTTTCTCTCCTAAAATGGGCTTTATTTGGAAGCTGAGAGGAATACCTATACACAGCTGTTCAAAAGTTTGGGTCTGTAAGGTTTTTAATGGTTTTGCTCTTTTGTTCTTATGCTCACCAAGGCTCCATTTATTTAATTAAAAATAAAGAAAAATCAGTAATATCGTGAAATATTATTACAATTTTAAATAACCGTTTTCTATTTTAATATAATTTAAAATGCAATTTAATCCTGTGATGGTTTCAGCAGCCATTCTTCCAGTCTTCAGTGTCACATGATCCTCAGAAACAACTATTAAAAGTATTCATTTCTTATTGACCCAAAACATTTGAACGGTAGTGTAATTGATAAAAATGCTATTACTACAAGGATTTAAAAGGATAGTTCACCCCAAAAGTGGTCTTTAACATGTGCTTAGGTTGAAATAATTCCCTGCCCTCTCCCATAAGCAGGACAAAGTATAGGATAGTTTGCTGCAGAGTAGAGGAGATTTTGTAAGTGTCAGTGGTGAATGCAAGCCATTTACTACTTAAGCCTTACTATTGTTATTCTCTCTTTTGTGTATATGTTGGGTGTGTTATCAAAGGCAAGCACAACCAGATGGTGCTGAGGTTAAAGAGAGTGTAGATGGAGATCAACAGCAAGATGAAGGCGAGAAGGTCAGTAGCTGTTCACGTACATTTGTGGGTGTGCTCAGGTAAATAATACTACAACATGATTCAGTGTCATCTTGCCACGTCTTCAGTTAAAACCAACATGTCCGGTTGCTGTACCTGATCTGGTTTAGCAGCTTTATGTAGCAGTTATGCAACACTGTTATGTGTGAAAAGTACTATAGTAACTAAAGAAGTGTGACCTCATAATCATCACACTGAGAACTGAAACCAAGAATAAAACTCAATTTTTCCCCCACACAATAGAATGAGGATGGAGAGAGTGATAAAGAGGAAGATGGACTGTGGGAAGAGACGTTCAAATCTCACACAGATACCAAACCGAATGGTATGTTTCTATGTCAGTTACATTTCCATGAAATCACTTGACGAGTGCAGTTTTTAAATTGGTGTTCACGTGTTTTCTTTTGAAACAGAAAATATCTTGAAGGGTTTATTCCTTTTTTTTTAGTAGCCAATAAGTTTTAGTTTGATTGCATCACAGTCATAAATGATTACAGTGTTATAGACAGCGTTTGATTGGACAAAAACCTGTGTAGTGCTATATGAGTTTAATATTTTTGGTCTGATTTTCCAGAAGAGAAAGACTGCAAATTTCAAATGTGTACAGTACTTTTTGTTTTTGAAATAAGTATCTACACTATTTGATCAAAAATACAGTAAAACAGTAATATTGTGAACACAATTTAAAATAATTGTAATATATTTTTAAATGTAATTTCTTCCTGTGATGGCAAAGTGTCACATGATCCTTCAGAAATCATTCTGATATACTTATTATTGTCAATGAACAATTGAAAGCAGTTGTTCTATAATATTTTTGTGGAAACTGAGATAGGACTCTATGATGAATAAATCATTAAAAAGAACAGTATTTATTTGTAATATAAATCTGTTGCAACATTATAAATGTCTTTGTCACATTTGATCAGTTTGATGCATCCTTGCAGCATAAGAGTATTAATTTCTTTAAAAAAACAAAACAAAAAAACAATCTTACTGTCCCCAAACTTTCAAACAGTAGTGTGTATAGTTAATGTAGTTAACTTTTTAGAGTATACTGTAGCATATTAGATGGCCTCAAGGCTATCAGAGATGAACTTAAGTTTTTATTACACAATAATGAAATGTTAATATTTATATTTCAATATTTTCTTTAGGCCCCACATCAATAAGTTTAGACTTCTCCTTGCCTGGTGTAGAACATGTGTACGGTATTCCAGAGCATGCTGATGACTTAAAACTCAAAACTACAGAGTGAGTATACATCTTAATACACAGAAATCAAAATAAACCTCCTATGAAACCAGTAAGCAAGGTTTTTTTTTTTTTTTTCTAGTGGTGGTGATCCATACAGGCTGTATAACCTAGATGTGTTTCAGTATGAGCTCTATAACCCTATGGCCTTATATGGATCCATACCTGTCATGCTAGCTCATAACACACAGAGGACCATGGGTATTTTCTGGCTTAATGCAGCTGAGACCTGGGTAGACATCAGTTCTAATACAGCGGGAAAGGTAAGAGGTCACTAGGCTTCTCTATATTCAGGGTTCCCACGCTTCTTGAAAGTACTTGAATTTCAGACATATGGATTCAAGGCCTGGAAAGTACTTGAAAACAAACATAGGTCCTTGAAAGT
>JAFVLL020009541.1:0-23283 GCA_021397915.2 Tor tambroides | reverse complement strand
AAGGAACCGGCTTTACTGACGAGATGCGCATGCATATCGCATGAGATATATCGCCCAGCCCTAGTATTCAGCATGTGCTTGGGTTGAAATAATTCCCTGTCCTCTCCCATAAGCAGGATAAAGTATAAGAGAGTTTGCTGCAGAGTGGAGGTGATTTTGTAAATGTCAGTGATGAATGCAATCCATTTACTACTTAAGCCTTACTATTGTTATTCTCTCATTTGTGTGTATGTTGGGTGTGTTATTAAAGGCAAGCACAACCAGATGGTGCTGAGGTTAAAGAGAATGTAGATGGAGATCAACAGCAAGATGAAGGCGAGAAGGTCAGTAGCTGTATTCATGCATTTGTTTGCTCAGGTAAATAATACTACAACCTGATTCAGTGTCATCTTGCCACGTCTTCAGTTAAAACCAACATTTCCGCTTGCTGTACCTGATCTGGTTTAGCAGCTTTATGTAGCGGTTATGCAACACTGTACTATAGTAACTAAAGAAGTGGCACCTGATAATCATTATATTTAGAACTGAAACCAGAAATAAAACTTGATTTTTTTTTTTCTACACAACAGGATGAGGATGGAGAGAGTGATAAAGAGGAGGACGGTCTGTGGGAAGAGACGTTTAAATCTCATACAGATACCAAACCAAATGGTATGTTTCTACATCAGTTACATTTCCGTGAAACCACTTGACAAGTGCAGTTTTTAAAACGTTCACGTGTTTTCTATTGAAACAGAAAACATCTTGAAGGGTTTATTCCTTTTTTTAGTAGCCGATAAGCTTTAGTTTAAATTGCGTCACGGTCATGAATGATTGCATTGTTATAGACCACATTTGATTGGACAAAAATCTGTGTAGTGCTATACAAGTTTAATTTTTTTTTTTCAAGTTTAATATTATAAGAGAAAGACAGCAAATTTCAAATGTGTACAATACTTTTTTTTAAATTTTTTTGAAAGAAGTATCTACAGTATTTGATCAAAAATACAGTAAAACACAAATATTGGGAACTATTTTTACAATTTAAAGTAACTGTTTTCTTTTGTAATATATTTTAAAATGTAAATTATTCCTGTGATGAAAGAGCTGCATTTTCATTATCATTACTCCAGGCTTCAGTTTCACATGATCTTTCAGAAATCATTCTAATATACTGCTTCTGGTCAGTGTTAAAAACATTTGGGCTATAATGTTTTTGTGGAAACTGTAATAGGACTCTTTGATGAATAAAACATTAAAAAGGACAATATTTATTTGAAATATAAATCTTGCAACATTATAAATGTCTTTGTCACATTTGATCAATTTAATGCATCCTTGTGGCATAAGTGTTATTTTCTTTCAAAACAAAACAAAAAATCTTACTGACCCCAAACATTTGAACAGCATTGTATATCTACTAACAGTTAATGTAGTTAACTTTTTAGAGTACACTGTAGCATATTAGAGCATATCGGTGGCCTCAAGGCTATCAGAGATGGGCTTAGTTTTATTACACAGTATCACACAATAATGAAATGTTAATATTTATATTTCAATATTTTCTTTAGGCCCTACATCGATAAGTTTAGACTTCTCCTTGCCTGGTGTAGAACATGTATACGGTATTCCAGAGCATGCTGACGACCTAAAACTCAAAACTACAGAGTGAGTATACATCTTAATACACAGAAATCAAAATATACCTTCTATGAAACCGGTAAGCAAGATTTTTTCTTCTTCTTCTAGTGGTGGTGATCCGTACAGGCTGTATAACCTAGATGTGTTTCAGTATGAGCTCTATAACCCTATGGCCTTATATGGATCCATACCTGTCATGCTAGCCCATAACACACAGAGAACCATGGGTATTTTTTGGCTTAATGCAGCTGAGACCTGGGTAGACATCAGTTCTAATACAGCGGGAAAGGTAAGAGGTCACTAGGCTCCCTATATTATAATCTCTTATTATAGTGTATTTTAAAACTCTTTAAATCTTAACTTCATTGTTACTATTGTGTTTCTTTCAGACTGTCTTTGGTAAGATGCTAGACTTTGTTCAAGGCTCAAGTGAGAAGCCACAGACGGACGTCCGTTGGATCTCTGAGAGCGGTATCATTGATGTCTTCATCATGCTTGGGCCCAAACCATCAGATGTCTTCTCACAATACGCCTCTCTCACAGGTAAATGCCACCTATGAGCTCTAAACTACACAGAACCCTTCACAAAACCATCTTCAGACTTAAGTTAGAAATATTGTGGGGCTTTTTTTTCCCTTTCTAGGCACCCAGTCTTTCCCTCCCCTCGCCAGTCTGGGCTATCACCAGTGCCGCTGGAATTATAATGACCAGGATGATGTAAAGTCAGTGGACCAAGGCTTTGACCAACATGACATCCCTTATGATTACATATGGCTTGATATTGAACATGCAGATGGCAAGCGCTACTTCACCTGGGATCCCCACAAGTTCCCTCAGCCTAAAGAGATGCTTCAGGGCCTAATGGACAAGAGACGCAAGGTCAGCCACAGTTGTTGTAAAACTATAGTATAGTACGATTATCTTCTAAACATTCCATATATATGAAGATTTTTTTTCTGATGGTAATCTTGCTTGTGAATAGATGGTGGCTATAGTAGACCCCCACATCAAGGTTGATAGTGGCTACAAGATCCACAATGAGCTTACTTCTAAAGACTTCTTTGTTAAGAACAAAGATGGCAGGAATTATGAAGGCTGGTGCTGGCCAGGTGAGAAGTTTGTTTACTTACATTACCGTTCAGATATTTGGGGTCTGTAAGGTTTTTGAATGTTTTTGGAGAAAAAAATTCTCTTATGCTTACCAAGGCGGCATTAATTTGATATTAATACTTTGATTTGGTATTTTAAAATGTAATTTATTAATGTGATGGCAAAGCTGAATTTTCAGCTGCCATTACTCCAGTCTTCAGTGTCACTTGATCCTTCAGAAATCATTCTAATATGCTGATTTGCTGCTCAAGAAATATTTCTAAATTTCAATATTGACAACAGTTGTTCTGCTTAATATTTTGTGACATTCTTTGATGAATAGAAAGTTCAAAAGAACAGTGTTTATTTGAAATAGAATTCTTTTGTAACAATGTAAAAGACTTTACTCTCACTTTTGATCAATTTAATGCATCCTTGCTGAGTAAAAGTATTAATTTATTAAAAAAAAAAAAACTGACCCAAAACTTTAATATCACTTAATAAAAAAAAATATGTGACCCTGGACCACAAAACCAGTCTGAAGTAGCACGGGTAAATTTGTAGCAATAGCCAAAAATACATTGTATGGGTCAAAATGATCAATTATCAATCAAGTAAAGATCATGTTCCATGATTTCCTACCGTAAATATATCAAAACTTAATTTTTGATTAGTAATATGCATTGCTAAGAAAATCATCTGAACAACTTTAAAGGTGATTTTATCAGTATTATGATTGTTTTTGCACCCTCAGATTCCAGATATTCAAATAGTTGTATCTCAGCCAAATATTGCCCTATCCTAACAAACCATACATCAATGGAAAGATGATGTATAAACTCTTATGACTGGTTTTGTGGTCCAGGGTCACATATGTAGTGTTTGTGTTAAAATGCTTAATGTTACATGTATTGTAGTTAAAATGCATCTCTGGTATTATCACAGGAAACTCTGGTTACCCAGATTTTACAAAACCAGAAATGCGGGCCTGGTGGGCCAGCATGTTCGCCTATGATCAGTATGAGGTAAGAACTTTCTGTTCTCAATCTTATCATAGTGAAAGCCTAAACTAGGAAAAGGATCTGAAACTGTTACATCATAACACTCTTGACCAAAAAGAGTGTTAACGTGACTGATTTCCTTCTTGTTCTGTTGTCCTAGTAATTGCAAATAAATGTTGTAGCTCTACCTCTGTTTTTCCCTTCGTCTCAGCTAGGCAGGATGTGGTGATGCTTTTATGTCTTATATTGCATTTTTCTTCTGCATCTGACTGCTCAGAAAGAGTGTGCGGTTCTTACGCTAACAAAATCAGAGTTCAAGAATAGGTTCAAAGTAAAATACGCACAAATGAAGTTACTAGTCTGTACACTGGACTGCAGAAGACTGTGAAGGACATTGTCTATCATTGGTTTCCATTCCACTGTGAAATCTTAATGCTGTGCAACAGTTTTGCATTCAATGTGAACAGAATTTCTCTATATTTGGAAACTTGACACATCACATGTGGTTATGACAAACAAATCCCATTGTCACAACTTAACATGCTGCTTTTCAGGGTTCGATGGAGAACCTTTATACTTGGAATGACATGAACGAGCCGTCTGTGTTCAATGGGCCTGAGGTCACTATGCACAAAGATGCACTACATGGAAAGTGGGAGCACAGAGACATCCACAATATCTATGGACTTTATGTGGTGAGGAACTGATGTATAGTAAAATGTGGAATATTTTATAACCAACAGAAGAGAAGGGACAAACATCAATAACATTGTTACAATTACCACCTGCATTAAATATCCTTCTGAATTCTATTTCCCTCTTTGTATTATTTTGCAGCAAAGGGCCACTGCTGAAGGTCAGACTCAACGATCTGGTGGAGTTGAAAGGTCTTTTGTGCTGACCAGAGCCTTTTTTGCTGGTTCTCAGAGATATGGTGAATTCATGTGGTTGTTTATGCACATGGAAATTAAAGTTTGAGACTTTGTAATCGTTTTATTGTACATGTTGTGTGAAAGAAACGTTTGGGTTTGTATATTTTCATCAGGTGCTGTTTGGACTGGTGATAATGCAGCTGAGTGGGACCATCTCAAGATTTCTATTCCCATGTGTCTCAGTCTTGGGCTTGTGGGCTTCTCGTTTTGTGGAGGTCAGTAATTATCTGTATATTCAGTGGTAATAACTAGGCCCAAACAAACTTTTATTTCTTTTCTGATTTTGGGTGGAAATGTTTTTTTAACATGGTAAAATAAGTATTGCAGTTTTATTTGTAGCTGAAAGCACAATCAAATTTGGCAAAACATTTATTACCAATTAACAAACACACAATGGACAGAGAATGTGTATAATTTGAACCGTCTACTATATGAATGACATCATAATGCAGTGTACATGTGTGCAACTTTACCTGCCTATATTTTGTAATCATGCTAATCATTTATCTCTCTTCTTGCATACAGCTGATGTTGGTGGTTTTTTTAAGAATCCCAGCACTGAGCTTCTGGTTCGCTGGTATCAGACGGGTGCGTATCAGCCGTTCTTCCGCGCTCATGCTCATCTAGACACTACGCGTAGGGAACCCTGGCTTTTTGGCCCAGAGAACACGGCTCTCATCCGGGAGGTAATCCGCCAGCGTTATGCTCTTCTGCCTTACTGGTATCAGCTGTTCTACCAAGCACATAAGACTGGAATGCCAGTCATGAGGTGAGCGAGGTCCCTGTGAATACTTGCTTATGATATTGTTCATTATTTTATGCAGACTAGATTGTTTGTATAGTCTAAAATACTGCTTCATTACATTTTGCTCTTTTTCTTTTCTGTCATGTCTCAGACCTCTTTGGGTTGATTATCCCAAGGACACAGCAACTTTCACCATTGATGATGAATTCCTAATTGGTGAGAGATTTAAAAAAAAAAAATTAAGTTTTTAGTTACAAAAAATCTAATATCAGTTAGTCTGTCATTTATAATGTATTCTGTTTTTTGTTGTTTAGGCAGCGATTTGTTGGTTCACCCAGTCACCGAGGAAGGGTCTCGTGGAGTCACAGCCTTTCTTCCTGGAGCCGGAGAGGTGAAACTGTTGACTTAAAGTCTGTGTAAAGACATATTAAAATATGTATTCAGAGTTTGTCACACAACAGAAAAATGTGTTATTAACCACCCAGTCAAATTTGAAGGATAAAAAAACCCCGCCAAGTAACTAAAGTTATCAAAATCTTTGAAAAATAAGCAGGAGTCTCAAACGCTGGGGGCGTGTCCGCTGGCGGCGCTGAAACCACACCCACTCACGGGAAAGCGGCCGTCTCTCTCAACTGTCAAATACCGCTACAACCTGAATGGATGCTACGGATGCTACCTCTAGTAGCTTAATTAGATTTATACAGCCATACATGTTTGAGCGTGCAAGTTCGTTATTTAATTGTGGACGTGCGGCAAGCTCGCTCAAATAGACAGCAACGCGCATCAGCGCTGCAGTGAAACCATAGACTGTAAAAAAAGATGGACGACGCGTCTCCGCTTCCTTCCACTATAGAAAAGTGAAGGGAATACATCTCAGTATGGCCGCTGCCATCTTGAGTAAATGACGTCATTTGGAGCCAGAGTCTGCGCAGTAGAGCTTCGTTTGGAGCCAGAGTCTGCGCAGTAGAGTCGTGAGGTGGAGCCGCGGAATCAAACTCCTGCCCAAACTCCCGCAGACCCAATCAACGATAACGACACACCCCGTTTTTAGAGCATCAAATTACTAGTTAAAATCAAACTTATCACAAAAACGAACAACTGAACATATATCAGCGTGATAACAACTACCTTAAATGACCAAAACCATATTTCGGAAAATTGTATTGGAAGTGTAATTTATTTTTTTATTTTGACTGAAGTCCCATTCGTTTACATGGAGAGGGCAGGGTTTATGACCTGTACTGCAGCCAGCCACCAGGGGGCGATCAAAGAGCCCGCAGCATCACTTTTAAGGACGAGTGAGACACACCCGGTTGAAACCTCCTGGTCTTCAAGGCGAGCGCGGCTCATGGTTGCTTAGCAACGGCAGACACCACGAGAGCATAAGCTCCAGTGCACTTTGAAAAAAGAGAAAGCGGTACAGCTCACTTTTCCACGCGTTTTTAGATGCGATTTGTGTAACGCTCCGTGTTTGTATTAGTTATATTAGTGTGTATAATTGTATGTATTCTGACACATATTGATGTCTCTGGGCTAAGACCCGGGTATCCATGCACCCTAGAACCGTCCCTGCCTAGAATCTGTATATCTAACATCACAGACATTCAAAATGACAAACTAAAGCTGGTCGCACACCAGACTTTACATTGTTTTGAATCGTTTCTATGAGCGTACGCTCATAGAAATGAATGTGTTCGAATTTTAAAGACGTGGCACTGCAGTTCTCGTCCGGTGTGCGACCAGCTTTAGAACTTTACCTCTCAACATACCTGTATTCTTTCTGTTTAGTGTTCTTTTAGTAATTATTATAGGGACGGGGCCCCGCCCAAAAAATCCTGAACACAGAATTGGTGAAAAACTGTTTAACGGTTTAACTCCACAGTACTACATAGTTCAGAGTCTTTGTAATGTGTTTCAGCAATACATTTCTAACATTTAGAATGTGTTTAGAAACAATTCTCAGAATTCTCTTTACACGGACATTCTTCAGCAAATCAAAATCTCTCTCTTTCAGGAAATGCTGATACAGTGCTAGCTAGAATGAGTATATTTATCCCAGTAATATTTTCTACAACCAGCTTCGTTGTGCTGTGACATTAACTACAGCTTAATGTTTTTTTCATCTGTGTCAAAATGCTTAATGTTAAAATGAAAGGAAATGTATATAATATCTTGAATGTTATATTAGATTAACTCATGCTTCATCCTGTTTTCCTTTTTCCATATCCAGGTTTGGTATGATGTCCACACCTTTCAAAAACACAATGGCGCACAGAATCTCTACATCCCAGTCACTCTTAGCTCTGTAGGTGTCTTTCCTTGTTCAAGAAAAACATGTTTTGAGTTTTGTGTTTGAGTTTATCCACTTTATAATTTTTTAAAAATTTTTTATAAAGATCCCGGTGTTCCAGCGTGGTGGCTCTATCATCCCTCGGAAGGACAGAGTTCGAAGGTCATCTGCCTGCATGGAAAATGACCCATACACCTTGTATGTGGCCCTTAGCCCTAAGGTAAAGAGCGAGTTCTTTCTGTTGACTAATAAAACAAATCATTTAATTTTATTGAATTGAAAAAAAAAAAAAAAAAATTTGTGGGAGTAATTTCATTTTTCTTCTCTCTCTTTCACACTTGTTAGAAATTTGCTAAAGGCGAGCTCTACATTGATGATGGCCATAGTTTTAACTATGATACAAAGAAAGAATTTATTCATCGGAGCCTCACTTTTGCAAATAATGCTCTTACCTCCAGGTATTTATTTTAGTCTGTCCTTTACTTATCTGCTTCATTGTCCAGACATTTTTTGATTCAATTCTGTATAAGTATTGACTCAAAAAATACTTTCCTTCATCTCAGCAACCTGTGCCCAGACTGTAATTTCTTAACCTCATCTTGGATTGAAAAGGTTCTCATTTTGGGTGCCAGCAAACCCACCAAGGTTGTTGTTAAAATGGATGGTAAGATATTTATTTAGTTCTGCTGAACAATGTAATATCGGAAAATGGTGCCTTGTATTACAACTGAAATGACTTCAATGTCTGAGATTATATGGCATGTTAATCTTCTCATACTCTCGTAAACAGGCAAAGAAACCCCTGTGGACTTTGAGTTTGACACTTCCATGTCAGTGCTAACCCTCCGTAAACCTGGGATGAATGCTGGGGCCGACTGGACCCTGCTGTTGCAGTAGCTCCCTTGATCTCTACAGTGGCTGCGGCTAGATGACACGAGATCTAAAAAATCACTTGAAAAATTAATCAGATGAAAATTTCACTCTTAATTCATAAACACATCAAGCACTTACAAATTCAATAATTCAGAAGCGAACAAGTGGTGCAGTGGGTCAGAAATGTAAAAAGAAATGGATCCAACAGGCAGGGTCAGACAGTAAATGCTTTCCATTTTAAATGTAGTAAAGTCATTCAAAAGTCAAAAGCTTTGTTTTTAATTTCATGTAGTGAAAAGTGTAGTAAATTCAGATTAACTGAAACATGCAGTGAATTTAAATCATTTCAGGGCAGCAGATGAGAGTGCTAATTGTATTTAAACTCTCATAGCACAGTGAAAACCCACTCATTGAAGTGAATTGGTCTTTAACAAATGGATTTGCTCCTTTTCAAAGATATGACAACACAACAGGTTCACAAATCAATTCTGTTTGTCTTATAAGTTTAAAAATGTTAAAGCTCTAAAAAATGGTTTAACTATGATCACATCAGGGGTTTTAGAGTTGGGTTTTGAAAACATTTGTTCTTCACTGAAGACTACTAATGAGCTCTATTTGCTTATAGTCGAGTTAGTTTATTTGATGGGGGGATCTTGGGTTTGGATTGTTTTACAGGGGAATAACCCACTAAATCTGTGAGTTTATTTTGTCTTATTGCTTATATTTTGTTTTCTAGAGCACTTGAATATGTTGTGGGGTGGGTAGGGTGATTTAGAATGAAACAGTCAGGCACTAATAATTATTCCAGTCTAATCTACTGTGATGGGGAAGATGATTTGTGAAGTTAATTTTGTCATCCACTATAAAATTATTGATATTTTTTTAAAATGACTGAAGTAAATGTTTTAAGCAGAGCTTCTCATGAAGGAGGGCTTTGTGTTCATTCCCGTTTGACCATCTCCCATTACTGCTGTGTTGCTGATTTTCCACTTTGTTCATTCCATTTTTGAGGGTGACCCTGAAAGTTCTGAAAATGTGAGGCAAAATGTAATGTCTACAGTTCTGATTAATGAGTGTTCAAATGAGAGGGTAATAAAAATTACTGTACATTCCCAACTGCACTTGTTTGGTTTGCCTCATCTCTATGGCAGCACATTCATTGAAAATATTGGATGAAAATTTTTGATTAAGTCAAAACTATACAATTTTATGACAGTTGCTTATTGCATTTAAAATTACCAGCTTGACATTAAAGGGTATTAAGCAATAATACTGAAATAGCTTTTGAATTGTTATACGTCTCGTATAAACGAAAGTGGCTCCAGACAGTTTATTTACAGTGTGTCACTTCCACTCAGTTGTAACACTTTAGTTTTCTCTTCGAGATTTTATAGATCATATTGAAGAGGTGTGATGTTACAGACCTTGCAATCGACAATCTACTGCGACAGTAAAATAAAAGAGCGGAGAAAAATAAATAAATTAAAGAGCGGGGGTCGCACATTATGTGCGTCATTTGTTGTGTGGTCAGTAATGGCGTCGGAAGGCACAGAGGACCTGGGCAACAACGGGGAACTCACAAACCCTTCAGGTTTTATTTTAGGAGTTACCTAATAAAATACCGAGTTTGCAAGCATGTGCGAACAGTTTGTCGTATTCATTTCTTAAACGCTTTATGCATCAATTACACGAGCGCGTCTTCATAATTGATTCTTCATCATTGATTCAAACTTGAGGATTTTTATCCCAGAAGAGCTGTTTGACACATTTATGTTAAGTTTAATAGGAAGATTAAGTTGCAGACTAACCTTTATACATGGTTAATTAATATATCACCTATCGTTAGCAAAGTAACATTTTGTGTCCAGGAAGACAGCTAGACCAAATAAGCGAGATTTAACTTTACCAACTGTAATATCATAAGTTGACTAGGATAAACTATTCTTACCAATATATTCTACATCATAACCTAATTCAGTACAATGAATTAAACTGCAGTCTATTTAATCAAAAACATCGCTTTCAGTGACAGAGCTTCCTGAGCCTGAGGTTGCAGACCTTCCCAAGCCAAATGTTGAGCAGTCAGTGGAGAGTGGTGCAGATGGAGGAGAAACAATCCCCCCAACGGCATCCTACACAGCGGAAGGAGAAGAGGAGGAAGAGGGAGAGACGCCTGCAGACTTTGAGAGACTTTGGAAACTTACCAGCGACAATCCTCAAGATTTCAACAGCTGGACTGATCTCCTGCAGTACTGTGAACAAGAGGTGAATGTGCTGTAAACATATTGCAGTGCTTTGTTATTGTGGCAGCACCAAAATGTTAGTTGGTTATACATTTTTCATTATTTATTGCAGGGCCACATGAAAGCTTGCCGTCAAGCCCTAAATGCGTTTCTGCTGAGGTATCCTCTGTGTTACGGTTACTGGAAAAAGTATGCGGATCTTAAGAGACGGGCTGGTCACATTGATAAGGCTGAAGAGGTCAGAACATGCATAGATGGACATTTCAGTCAAATACAAAAGAACAGGAACAATCTCAAAATTAATTGGCATACTATTGTAATATTTAAAAATTCTTTGTACATAACATGGCAACAGAGATGTAAAGCTGTATTTGGTTCCTTTGACAGGTGTGTGAACGAGGTTTGAAGGCCATCCCTCTGAGTGTTGATCTCTGGATCCACTACATCAACCTGCTGCTGGGAACACTTAATATGAACCTACCTGAGTCAACACGGCGCATCCGCAGGTACCACTGACAAACTTGCAGCCTGTTTTTCCCAGGATGCAATTTCAGCTTCCATTTTTATTCTGTAATATTGTTAGATCCAGTTTGTTATTAGTTCTCTTTCTCCTCCTGGAAATAACAGGTTTTGTCTGAAAGTCAGTCGGCACTGATGCAAAGTTCCCTTTACGAGCCAAGAGATGCAGGGGAAGAGCAAGAGGCAGGAGATGACATGGTGATAGATAATATATGAGCAGAATTTATTGAATAACAGTAGTTTTGTCTTCGTCAAAGCTCTGTCTGACCAGAAACAAATTCAGAAAGTGTTTTTACAACAAGCAAAAAGGAAATGGAAATTTAATGCTATTTATTCTCCTTAACAGTAACAGCAAATATGCACAGTTAAGGCTGAAATACACTGCACAATTTTTACTCAGATTATTGCCCCGATTAACAGACTGTACAAGTTGACACTAGTTGCAGAAATTCAGAACCAGTCTTCAGATTTGAGTTGATAGATTTCATGGGAAATCACATCGTTTTTTTTTTTGCTTCAGGATATGAATTCGCCCTGTCAGAGGATATCAAACATGATTGATGTAATAATTTACAGTTTGGCAAATATATGATGTCTAGTGTTTTAAAATGTGTTCAGATTTGAAAAACAGTGAGTGTATTCCAGATTTTAATTTAAACGTATTTAAGGCAAACTGCACTCGTCTTTTTTTAAATCGCTGTTGTGACATATATCTGAGCGAATTGACCTCTCAAACGAAAAAAGGTAGGATGGGACCTTTGTCCATCTGGAATTGATCGGACAGTTGTTGTTTGCTAATTGCTGCATTTTCATGTGACTAACAGGTAACATTCCATAAAAAATGAAGAGTAGTCAATTTTGATTTTATGGAAACTATAAACATTTTTCTTTACAGCAATAAAACATTTCAAGAAACAATATAACATGAAAAGTAATGTCCTGTCCTCTCCTCAGTGTGTTTGAGGAGGCAGTTGCAGCCGCTGGCTGGGACTTCCATTCAGACAGGCTGTGGGATCTGTACGCCGAGTGGGAGAAGGAGCAGGGCAACTTGAATTTAATGACCGGCGTCTACGACCGAGTACTGAGTGTCCCTACGCAGCTCTACAACACACATTATGAAAAGTACGCTATGCTCATGGATCATATGTTATATGTTAACAATTTTTTTCCTCCCACAACTCCTCAGATTTGAGGCACACAATCCACATACCACACACACACGCATTGATTTGTGAGAATTTGTTACCATTTCTTCTCACGCTCATATTCTGTGGTCTCTTTCCCCCTTTATATTTAGATGCAGCTGAATGCATCAACAAAAGCCTAATTGGTAAACTGTCAAACACCTGCAGTTAAACACTTCAAATCCAGATCACCAAAATATCACAAAAATTCTTTTGCTTTCAGAGTCCATAAAAATCATGATGACCTTACATTGAAGAAGGCTGATGTTCTCTGAATTTCTGTCTCTTCTCTCAGACTGAAAACTCACTTAACCTCCCACCCGCCTCAGGACATCGTGTCCCCTGAGGAATACAGTAAGGTGAGGAATGAGTACAAACAGAGCCAGATTCAAGCCAAAAAAGAGAGAACTGATATCAGTGCTGAAGAAGAAGAGAGACCGCCAGGGGAGGAAGAGCCTGCAGACAACGGCAAGGACTCGGTAACTCACATTTTCATCTGTAATAGGTTTTCTTCAATTGATCTGATACTCTAGAGATTATTGTTTTAATCTTTAACATGTTTTTATGCAGGAAGAAGCAGTGCAGAAGATGCAGGAACTTCTGTTGGTCAGCAGAGAGGAAGTGTACCAACAAAATGAAGCAGAAGTCAGGAAGAGGTGGAACTTTGAGGATGCTGTAAGTTCCAGAACTGTTTTCCAGAAAGATGCTTCATAGTGGTTCAGGAAACACTGATGTTAACTAACCAGACAGACAAACTTAACTCATCAGATTTGGCTGATGATATAGTATATACATTTTTTGGGGGAAGAAATTAATACTTTTTTTATTCAGCAAGGATGTGTTAAATTGATCAAAAGTGACAGTAAAAGGATTTGCATTAGTACAAAATTCTATTTCAAATAAATATGGTTCTTTTGAACTTTCTATTGATCAAATAGATGAATAGAATCCTGTAAAAAAAAAAACACATTTTCAACAAAAATATGATCTAATCAGAAAGAAAACTCTTATTTTACAATGTTACTGTATTTTTAATCAAATAAAGATACTTCTTTCAAAAATATATAAAAATCTTGCTGACCCAAACTTGTGAACTGTGTATGGGTCATGTATGTTTTTCTGTCAGTTCACCTACCTTCCTGTTGCATGATTCCTTCGCTCCTTTTTTCCCCAGATTAAAAGGCCTTATTTCCATGTGAAGCCTCTGGATAGAGCCCAGCTGAAAGCATGGCAGAGCTATCTGGACTGGGAGATTGCAGAAGCTGAAACAGCAGCAGTGGACTCTGAAAGGGCGACTGTGGAAGGCCATGAGGGCTCAAAACAAGAGTGTGTAGCTGGGCACAAGAGAGTACTGATTCTGTTTGAACGCTGTCTCATTGCTTGTGCACTCTATGAGGAATTCTGGAATAAAGTAAGTAGAAGGGAGATCCAACATCCTGTAAGATCACGATGATCTGTTTTATAATACTTTTTTTGTTGCATTTTGTAAGCTATTTATGTGTGTTAAAGTATGTGCATTACCTGGCACCACATGGGCTGGAGGAGGTGCGTAATGTGTACCACAGAGCTTGTGAAATCCATCTTCCGTACAAACACAGCTTCCACCTTCAGTGGGCCTCATTTGAGGAAAAACATGGTGAGACAGTAAGTTTAGCATAGAAAAAATAGACTAGCCTACAATCTTTGTTTCAGCTACTGCAGAATGTGCACATTACATTCCCTCACTTCATTTCTTTTCCCTCCTATAGGTAATATTTCAGAGGCACAGTGTATTCTAGAATCACTTGAGATGACAGTGCCTGGTTTGGCTGCAGTGCGTCTGAGAAGAGTGGGTCTGGAGCGGAGAGCAGGACGTTTGAATGTGGCGGAGGCACTGTTGAAGGAGACGGTGGAGCAGAGTAAAGACAACCCTCCACTCCATGCCTTCTACTCCATCAAACTGGCTCGCTTTCTTCACAAGCTGTGCAAGAACCCTGCCAGGGCCCGCACTGTTCTACAGGAAGCCATAGAGCTGAGTCCGGTAAAACGCCAGCGTTTGACATTTGATACACACTAGCATTCAAAAGTTTGGCATCAGTAAGATAAAAAAAAGAGTACTTTTATTCAGCAAGGAAGCATTAAATTGAGCAAAAGTGAGAGTAAAGACATTTATAATGTTACAAAACATTTCTGTTTCAAATAAATGCTGTTCTTTTCGACTTTCTGTTTATTAAAGAGTTAATGTTTCCACAAAAATATTAAGCAGCATAACTGTTTTCAACATTAATAATAAAGAGAAGAAATGATTTCTGAAGGATCATGTGAGACTGGAAAGACTGAAAATTCAGCTTTACCATCACAGGAATAAATTACATTTTAAAAGAAAAATTATTTTATATTTTAATAACATATAAATATTAAATGGAGTATTGGTGAGCATAAGACTGCTTTCAAAAACATTTTAAAAATTCATAACGACTCCAAACTTTTGAGCAGTATTGCAGAAAATGATCACAATATGATGCACCACAATACCAATATTTCATGACTCCTCAGGATAATGGTCGATTGTATCAGAACCTTCTGGAGCTGGAGATGTCAGGTGACCTGCGGGCTAATGGAGGTGGGGTTCTGCAGTGTGTAGCCAAAGCTCTTGCTGCTCCTCTCTCCCCAAAGACCAAGATCCTTTTCTCCCAGCGTGGCCTGCAGTTTGCCGAGGACTTTGGGACCACAGTACAGAGGTCAGAATTAATTCCAACCGTTGTGGAAGTGATAAAAATATATATTATGTTAAATTACAAAGGTATTATTACTAAGTTTACTTAAATGTTTCTTAAAATTTTTCTTGTATATTATCAGTGTGTTGAGCATGTATGAAGAGCACCAGAAGCTGCTGAAGGAACATGATGCAAAGAGACAAACAGAGAATGGGTGAGCTCAAAAAAACCTAGAGATCTAGGTTTATTTATTTTCGTGAATGCCTTTTAAATAAGCATTTGTGTTTTTCCATAAGCGATAATGATGATTCAGAAAAGATGAGCAAAATGGATGATGCATCTGCCTTGACGGTGCCACAGACAGCTCCACCCACAATGCCTCATGTTCCCATGACAACACCACCTCCCTCTATGATGGGTGGAGACATGAGTGGATCATATGGGAGCTATGGCAGCTGGTACCAGGTAAAGGACTGAATGGCACATTTATGTTGCAGGCAGTTAAAGCTTTAAAAGATTAAACTCTTGATTCGAAATGTGTATTGTATACAAATATTGTCCCTGTCTCAGCAGCAACAGTATGGAGGGTATGGCAGCTACCAAAATCCGTGGAACCAGTACAATCAGTACTACCCTCCCAGCTAAGTCCCTTCAGTGACCGAGGTCTGGGGTGCTGCTTCATGTGATCCACTCACATATACTCAATCCTCCAAAAGCCAGAGCAGTGCAGAACTTGAGCCAGTGTCAAAAGTGAGGGATAAAATGTTCAAAACTATTGTTTTTAAACAATATTACCCTCTTTCCCTGAATTTTTTGTACTAAGTGCCACCTTGCAACCTAAAATACATTTGTAGATATATATACATACCTGTTCATCCTTGGTTTTTAAGTAATTTATCTGTGAATCAAGTCAAATTTATTGACTCCCTGAAATGTATTGTGAACATTTTTTTTTCTGTTGACCATTTTGTACCAAATTACTTTTAAATGTTTAAAATTCAGTTTATTGTGCAGTCACCATCTTATAATTGTAATAAAATATAATGCACAAAACATTTTTTAAAATTCAATTGTTGTAATTAAGTTTTCACTTCATTGACCTTGCACAGATGTTGGCAGGTGTTGAAGACACTTTGTCATCTTGTTTTTTTTCCCCTTCATTTTTACAAAAGTGTTTTTAATGGTTTACATCTATGGTTCTCAGCCAGGGGCCTTATTTTTTTTTTTGTAAATTAAACGACTATTATTAATATATCATTAATATTAAGTGTATTAGTAATGTATATAAACAATCTGCATTTATCAAAATGTTAGGAAGGAAATTTGCTATGATTGTGCAATTCTGATACAAGCTACGATATTCACTGATGTGTTAAAGGTTTTAAAACCCTTTTTCAAACATGATTACAATTTGGTATAGCACAATTCTTGATATTGAATATTTTAAGAGCTGAAAGTCACTGTTTATGCAATGTTCAGAAGCTTCTGCTTGTCTACAGATTTTGCCTTTACTTCCAAAGCCAATATGACATTCAAATCATAAAACTAAGATGAGTAAGATGAATTTTATTGGTGAAAATGTCTTTTTTCCATGTGGCAAACAGAAAGGTAACACCACCTTCTCAGTTTTCTTCATTGTGAACACTCACTTGACCCTTTATTAAGCAGTATCAACAGGTTTACGTTTAATGAAATTATTGATCATTTCATTGCATTGTATGTTTGGCGCTTTAAGTGAAGTCACTGCAGTAGCAGTCCACTGATTTATAGTCTCCATAAAGAAATCCATTTGATCTTGCACTGACGTCTGGAAGAACAGCTTGTTTCTATAATCGTTTCACTTCATTTCTTGGTAACCACAAGGACGGCAGAAGGCACCAAACCTGTCAGGTAATACAAAAGATCCATAATTGCTAGATGTTGAAGCACAAAGTCTGAAGTTAAAAAAGACAAAGAACTGTGATCATTTTAGCTCTATATCACTAGTGGACATCAACCTTATATAAGCTGTCTTACCCAGCTCACACAGGGGTTTTTCCATGTCTAGATCCGTGTATAGACGTCTGGGATATGGGGTGATGAGGTTGAAATCCTGTCCGTTTGCCCCATTCATCTGAACATAGACTCTTACAGCAGCAAGAGGTTCCTGAGCCTTGAAAACAGTGCTCAAGGTGGATCCATCTAGAAGACGCACCTTATGACCAAAGGAGGGTAAGAGAGGAGTTCGACTTTTTTTATATATATATATATATAGTTGTGTAATCATTCATCGTTAAAGTACCCTAAAAATCCAATTTTAAATCTTTTCAATCTGCCAAATTCTACATCATGCTGGAATCTCAGGACTACTTGGACAATGGCTAATCCATTATGAGCAAAAAGGTGGCTTTTTTGTGGCAGTACCTGTATCCGACAGTCATCGTAGTCTTTTTTAGCAGGAGGAGCCCCTTGGTTCTCAGGTGGCGACTGCAGAGGGGCTTCAGATGGGGGAGATGACAAACCTGTGCTTGATGAACCACCTCCAAACTGCAGAAGTTTTTGTTATTTATTATTTATATACTTGATATACTAGGCACACAAAATAGTAATTGTATAATGTGAACTGGGCAAAGTAAAAGCGTTAATACCTTTCGTGCCCTCTCCTCTCTGTCTCGTGCAATCTTGTCTTTAACTCGCTGTCTGACAAAGGATCACAGGGTTATTACTAGTGGTGGTCAACTTGGAGGCCCCAAGATGACATAAAATGAGCATTAAAATAAGCCAAAAAATAAAAAGGTTTTTAAAAATAAAAAGGATTAATTTTTTTCTATGAAGAACCAATTACTTTCAAAAATCTTAACTTTTTCATTTTAAAAGTATAATTACAAGTAATGTAAATTAATTAAAAAAACTCCATGGGCAATTTTTATAATGAATATACATTTTTATGGTTATGCCAAGCTGTAAATTTTTTTTATCAGGTAGAGAACAGGAGTAAATTTGCATTTCTCTTCTTCTCTAGCTTGATTCCTATTCTAGTTACATAATAAACCTGGTATTGTGTACAACGACTATTGTTGGCTCTTTTACCAATTGCATGGTTCCTTGCTTTGGATAAAAACACTGGCTAAATGCTTTAATGTAATCTTAAGTAAAGTAAATCACAAAATACTGGAAAGGTAATGGGGTCTGTAGTGGGCCTTGAAATAAAAAAGAATGAAAACCTCTGAATTCAAGTTAAAACTTTACTGAAAGTGCTTGATCAAAGTTAAACAGGTAATGCATCTGTGTTCATCTTACTTGGCAAGTCTGTCCTCCATCTTCTCTCTCCTGCGCTGGTCAGCTAGCTTCTTCATTTCGTCATCTTGAAGCTTTTGTCTAACCTGCAGCAGCTCTTGGCCCTGTTTCCTCCTCTGCTTTTCTCTTTCTATTTGTTCTTTTCGCTCTCTCTCTCTCCTCTCCTCCTGTCTCATCTTCATCAACTCCTCCAGTCTGCGGGGTGAAAGCAATACTTTTCATCATCTTTTAAATGTGTGCTTTTCACAAGAATACAGCTTGAGGTCAGCTGTACAAAACACAAACCGTTTTACTTGTTCCTTCCTTTCTTCTTCTGACATGGGTTGTCTGGCATCTCCCATTTGTTCATCAACTTCAGTAGCTGTTTTTGTTTTGGTTTGGAGTCAAAAATGAAAGAGAAAGGAACATTTAGTGTTGGGTGACGAAATGATGACCATAGTGTTTATATGAAATTGAGAGTGAGGAGCATCAGAAGAACATACATTCAGAAGTTTCTGTAGGAGACTGGCTTTGTTCTTCTGTTGTGCTGAGAGTATTTCCAGCAGGCGGAACATAAGGCTCATCTATATCTGGATCATTCTCGTGCTCCATTAACCTGTACAGTTACAGAATTGTAAATGCAACTCTCAAAAAAAGTAGTTTTTTATTTACCAAAATTATATTATTATTGAAATATTATATATTTAAATGGTAGAGTTATTGCTCTTTTACATACAATGAAAATGCATAGTGATCACTGGCTATCAGATTTACCTTTAATTTATTTAAAAAATATGATGACTCACCAGTCCATTGCTCTCTCAATGCCCTGGTTTCCAGTATGTGCTACTGCCTTCTCCCTACAAAACAATCACTGGGTGAGTGAGAGGACTGGATCAGTGTGTAACCATCAGTGTCAATGTAGAAAAATCATCACTTACGCTCTGTTTCTGTCGAAGCCCATTTCCAGCAGACTGTCTAACGTAGTGCACTCAGCCATTGTGCTGAAAATGTTTATTATGGCATTATAATAATACAGTGACATTAAGATCATAAATAAACAGAAAATACATATAAAACCCCCTTTGCTTGTTCAGAGTTAAAGAATTTTGCAGATATTACGTTTAAAGCGTTTTATAATGTTTTATAATTTAATATACAAAAAAAGTAATACAGTTGGGTAGATACTAAAATCATTGCAGCTCGAAACAATAAGATTAATTGACTCTTCTCTTCTGACTGACATGATCATATCATCACTACTTAATCAAATCTGACTGTTAAAATAATTCAAATAAGTGAGGCAGCAGCCTGTATTTATATTGATGGATACATGATCAAATTGAGTTAGCTGGCAGGCTAACACTGAACAGCCTCCAGCAACAGCTAATTATTCTTTTACATCACTAGTATCTTCTAGAGAGCGCTTGAGAGTTTTTTATATATCTATAAAGTAATAGCGCTTTTGTATATCAGGAACGATATTTTTAATTAATTTCATCATTAATTAGCCCTGCACGTCGTTCTACAGTTACTTACATTTATTTTCAGCACTGGGTTGCTTCCACACACATCTACGGAAAGCCGCAGCGACCAATTCGCTTTCTCTGCTCTTGAACGACGAGACCTGTGCTGTGCGGTCTACCACATGATTAGCTACTATAGAAGGCTGAAACTACACAATAAATGTAAACACAATAACACCACCAACTATTATATGTATCGTGGTTATATATATAACAGTATCATAGGGGTAAACTCAGAACTGGGACATTTTTTGCCATTGAGATGACTGGGAAAAAATGTCCAAATCAACCTGAATCCGTTATTATATATATTTGACTAAAAAGAAAAGACGCATATATTTGCAATTAACTATATCGTTTGAAATGGCATGTAATGAAATTGCATAACTTTAAACAACAGTCAGGTTTCAGTGCATGACAAAGAAAACCATCCAAAGTGTCCAATGTCCATTTTCCCTCTGCCAGGTGTTTAAGGTGAAGACCAGGTGGATGTGCTAACAGTGTCATATGGGATGGGCCTCATAGCTTGTTACTTATTGGATGAATGTATAATAATTAATCTGACAACACTCTTAAACCAAGGCATTCTTTTTCTGAATGACAAGAGATCACGCATGCTACTCTTTACTCTTTCATGTGTGTGCTTTAATAGATCAGTATGCTGCGTCAACCTTAGTTTCTGCATTTTGATACAGAGGAGAACACAGGTAAGTAATTTTTAACAATTATCATTAGTACTTCTTTTAGTATTTATGCAACTTTGTAAAGTTTACATATTATATACTTTGTGCAATTTAGTTTTGGGGATGGATTTTTATAACCAAATGACTCTGTGAACATCTCTAAATACTTCAAAATACTTAGTAGTAGTCTAGTCAACAAATAATATGCTTTAATGTTTATTGTATTAAACAAAGTAAGAATAAACACAAGAAGATTTAATTCAAACAAATTTGCTTAATTATGACTTTAACTTTGTAACTTTCAGTAGTCAAGGTGTAAAGTGGGTAAAGTTCAATATGTCAAAGTCCTTGACTTTTCATTGTTAGAGATCAGCAAATGGAGTAACAGTTAATTTTACAGTTTAAATAAATAGTAATACTAACATCATATTCAAAACCTGCAAAGTTTCTCTGTCCTTCAAATCATATGACTAGAGCTATTTGTAGTTGTGACAAGCAGGGTGTTTCATTGGTAATGTTTTTTTCCCCCCTTCTAACCATGGTTCTTTTATCTTTAACAGAATAAAATTTGTTGGACATTGGACAAGCTTAGGAAGTGTTAAGAGCTGCTCCTGGTGCTCACTGGGTGTAACAGCCACTCCATGTGGAAATTTATTGAAGTGCCAGTGGAGGAGCTGTTACCTGCAGAGAGTCACATGTGACAGAAATGGAAGTGCAGTGACAATGGAATGCCTTATCCCAGTGTTTCCCAACCCTGTTCCTGGAGGCACACCAACACTACACATTTTCCAACTTTTCTTAATCAAACACACTTGAATCAACTCATCAGCTCGTTAGTAGAGACTCCAGGACCAGAAATATATTGATCAGATAAGGCCGGGAGACATCCAAAATGTGCACTGCTGGTGTGCCTCCAGGAACAGGCTTTATCCTATAATGTATCTAATGCATCAGTGTAAATTTACAAATATGTAACCTTTACGTCATAATCACTGGTCATACAACAACATGGTTTGTAAAAATGAAAAATTGTGCATTTAGAAATAATTAGATATGTGTTATTTAATAAAAAAAAAAAAAAAATGTATCAGTGTGAGTGCTGTCACAGTAAAGCAACGATTCCCTCACATCCGTTTGTGGTGTTCAACTCGGTGGAAATGTCTGTTTACCTTGTAATTACCACTGGTGTCCACAGGGGTACACTGGTGTTCTAATCAGTGTTCTTTGTCTGTTATATTAAAATAGAATGTGCCCTACACATTTAAGTTTTTTTTTTTTTTTTTTTTAAAGTTACAACCTTCTATTATAATCGTTTTAAATTTCTGTATTAAATTTTTAAAACATTTTTAAGAGTTTTTTTTTTTTTTCAGTTTTATACTAAGATTTGTTAATGTCTTTGGGGCTTAAATATGTCTTGACGGTGTAAATGTTGGAAAATGCACATTTTATTGAAGTCAAATGGTGTAACCCTAAGAAAGGCATCTTGATATTCTCGACGTCTTGATATTCTTTAAATATGATATTCCTTGATATTCTGAAATATGTTTTACTTTGAAAAATATATTTTTGAAAATAATGATTAAGTTGTACGCTGCTACGTTTATTTAAAATGTATTTGTTGAATCATGTTTTAAAGAATAGCAAAAAACTTTTTTTTTTTAAATACTGACCAATAGAAAAATAGAAAACATGCGCATGAACTACATCGACATTCATTGGAGCCGAGCGTAGCCATATTGGTGTTTAATGGTGCTCTATGTTCCATATCTGGCGATTTCATTTCAAGCATGATTTATTATGCATGCTGCAATGGCAGTGCTACCTCCCTCATATTAATACTTTTGGTAATCCAAAATGAATAAATTACTACGCTTGTGTTTGCAAAACCGAGGCTTTTATTATGAAGTATTTAAGTTTCCGCATGCCAAGAGCAGTCGGTTTAGATACAAGTAGAAAGTTGATATCTGATTAGATAAGTATTACGGCAACATTAAACGACGTACATTCATAGAGGAGTGTTGCAACAATCTCTGATATCCCCGTTGCATTACAGTTCAGGGGTTTGCCAGAAGGAAGTGCTGCATCAAGTCGTAACGCAGACTACGTAGAAGTGACTGTACAGGGGTGGGACAGTCAAACTTTCAACAGGACGTTGCCTGGGTTTGTGGCAAACATTTGAAAGCAGAAGTCTTTTCCTTTCGAATTAGAATCGTCGTATAACGACCATCATGTTCAGTTGGCGAGAAGGAAAGAAAGACCCAGAACTTTTCCAAAACGTGTCAGAGGGACTTAAGCGCCTCTACCGCACCAAACTCTTCCCTTTGGAGGACACCTATCATTTCCACGACTTCCATTCACCGGCTTTAGAAGATGCTGACTTTGACAACAAGCCCATGGTGCTGCTGGTGGGACAGTACTCGACCGGGAAGACCACCTTCATTAGGCATTTGATGGAGCAAGATTTCCCCGGGATGAGAATAGGCCCCGAGCCGACGACGGACTCCTTCATAGCGGTTATGCACGGTGAACAGGAAGGCGTGATACCTGGCAATGCGCTGGTTGTGGATCCAAAAAAGCCTTTCCGAAAACTCAACGCCTTTGGAAACGCTTTCCTCAATAGGTAATAC
>JAFVLL020009540.1:0-13974 GCA_021397915.2 Tor tambroides | reverse complement strand
GAGAGAGAGAGAGAGAGAGACAGGGAGAAAGAGAGAGATTGAGCGTGCGTGAATTAGCCTACCTCTCTGAGTCTGTCTCATCAGTGTTCGGCAGCAGCGTAACGAAAATTTAAGTTCATTTTCCTCACGAACAGTGCCGTTGTTACCTCGCTTCGCTTGTGAGAAATGTCATGCACTTTTAAGCTGCTAAACGATTTACTGACAAAGTCGTCAGAGCAGCGCTAACAACATTAGCACGTAAAGTTATATGTTTTCATGTGTGTAAACTGTGTCTGTGAGGGAGAGAGAGCGGGAGAAATAGAGAATGTGCTTTACGTACATAATAAAACGTAATTTTGTGGCAAAACATGGAAATGATCTGTCGTTTTTATCCCATTGCTTATTATATTTATGTATTTGGCCAGTGTCTTGTTGGTTTTGGTTGTATTGCTGTTGTAAGACCTTTTGAAATAACTGAAATCATTTGGCGAAGTGATACGGAATTGTAACGCGGTCGAAAGCTGCCTGGAACTAGGCAAAACGCCGGGACGTTTCCCTGAAAATAATTGCACACCTCAGAACGTTCGTCAGCCAATCAGATTCAAGCATTCAACGGCCCAGTAGTATAACTTCTTATATTTACTAGAATTACTGTTAAGCATATGTGTTAACAGTGTTTTAAGTGTTTCTAAGGCAACGTAGTGCAGATAAATGTGCTTTTACGCTAACAAGCGTTGTATCTGCGAACACTTTATCTACACAAGCAGATAGACCAGACATCCCTATTGAAAAAAAAAAAAAATAGAAACAATCACAGAATTTGTAATGGTTTTACTGGTTAGAATGGGAATTGTACTGGTTTTAATGGAAACTGTAATGGCGCCTATTGGTCTTTACTAGTAATTGGTCGCCTTCTATAGGTGGCTTGTTAAAACCACTAAATCTTAAATAGGTTATGTCCCAAAACACACTACAGGAAACCATTTTTTAATGGCTTTTTTTAATGGTTAAAAGTTGATGGTTTGTAATGTTTGTAATGGTGACTGTAGTGGAAACTATTAGAATTTCTGTGATGGTTTCAATTGTTGTTGTTGTTGTTTGTTTGTTTTTTGTTTTTTTCCAGCAGGGATGTTACATGAAAACAGCATAGGGTCACTGTGCACTCACTGTCAGGAAACAAGAAATAAACTGGAGAAAGAGTGGGCAGAACTGCGTAAACATTATGCACTTCCTGAGTCCCCCACGCAGAACATATAGCCTCAACAATACACATGATGTATGTGCTGTGTAAACAACTGCTGTATGTAAAAATTTCACAGCTAACACTGACTTTACCCAATTTGGTCAAATTAGGATGTTAGGATGGGTCTTCACTCATCAACCTGGCCGAGGGCCTCTTGGTTGGTGTAACCCTGTTACAACTGACTAAATAGTACCATATTAATGTGTTTACATACATTTTATGATACGTACATTGCAAATACCTTATTACAGTTATATAGTTGTACATTACATTTTATTTTGCTTTATTTTAATATTGTTGGGACATTGAAACATTTTTAAATCAATCTCTTATGCTCAGCAAGGCTACATTTATTTGTTTTCATTTATATATACAGTAATATCTGAAAATGTAATTTATTCCTGTGATGGCAAAGCTGATATTTTAAAGTCATTACTCCAAGTCTTCAGTGGCATGATCCTTTAGAAATCATTATAATGTGCTGATCTGGTGTTCAGAAATTTTTTATTATTATTATTATCAGTGTTGAAAACAGGTGTGCTTCTTAATATTTTTATGGAAACGATACAATTTTCTTTTCAGAATTTTTTGATGAATAGAAAGTTCCCAAGAACAACATTTATTTAAAATAGAAATCTTTTGTACCATTATAAATGTCTTCACTGGCACTTTTGATCAATTTGATGCATCTTTGCTGAATAAAAAATATATATACAGGTGCATCTCAATAAATTAGAATGTCGTGAAAGAGTTCATTTTTTCTTGTAAGTTATTTCAAAAAGTGAAACTTTCATATATTTTAGATTCATTGCATGTAAAGTAAAACATTTAAAAAAAAATTTGTTTTAATTTTGATGATTAGAGCTTACAGCTCATGAAAGTCAAAAATCAGTATCTCAAAATATTAGAATATTTACATTTGAGTTTCAATTAATGACCATCCCTACAGTATAAATTCCGGGTATCTCTTGTTCTTTGAAACCACGATAATGGAGAAGACTGCTGACTTGGCAATGATCCAGAAGACGAACATTGACGCCCTCCCACAAAGAGGGTAATTCACAGAGGGTCATTACTGAAAGGTGTGGCTGTTTACAGAGTGCTGTATCAAAGCATATTAAATGCAAAGTTGACGAATTTGGGTAGGAAAAGGTGCACAAGCAACAGGGATGACTGCAAGCTTGAGAATACTGTCAAGCAAAGCTGATTCAAAGACTTGTGAGCTTCACAAGGAGTGGACTGAAGCTGGAGTCAGTGCATGAAGAGTCACCACGCTCGCTACCAAGCCATTTCTGAACCGGAGACAACGTCAGAAGCGTCTTACGTGGACTGTGGAGAAAAGAACTGGACTGTTGCTCAGTGGTCCAAAGTCCTCTTTTCAGATAAAAGTCAACTTTGCTTTTCATTTGGAAATCAAGGTCTGGAGACTGGAGGAAGAGTGGAGAGGCACAGAATCCAAGCTGCTTGAAGTCCAGTGTGAAGTTTCCGAAGTCAGGGACGATTTGGGGTGCCGTGACGTCTGCTGGTGTTGGTCCATTGTGTTTTATCAAGTCCATAGTCAATGCAGCCATCTACCAGGAGATTTTAGAGCACTTCATGCTTCCTTCTGCTGACAAGCTTTATGGAGATGCTGATTTCCTTTACCAGCAGGACTTTAGCACCTGCCCACAGTGCCAAAACCACTTCCAAGTGCTTTGCTGACCATGGTGTTACTGTGTTTGTTTGATCAGCAAACTTGCCTGACCTGAACCCCATAGAGAATCTATGGGGTATTGTCAAGAGGAAGATGAGAGACACCAGACCCAACAATGCAGATGACCCTGAAGGCGTATCAAAGAGCCTGGGCTTCCATACCACCTCAGCAGTGCCACAAACTGATCACCTCCATGCCATGCCGAATTGAGGCAGTAATTAAAGCAAAAGGAGCCCCTACCAAGTATTGAGTACATATACAGTAAATGAACATACTTTCCAGAAGGCCAATAATTCACTAAAAATGTTTTTTTTATTGGTCTTATGAAGTATTCTCATTTGTTGAGAGAGTGAATTGGTGGGTTTTTGTTAAATGTGAGCCTAAATCATCACAATTAAAAGAACCAAAGACTTAAACTACTTCAGTCTGTGTGCACTGAATTTATTTAATACACGAGTTTCACAATTGGAGTTGAATTACTGAAATAAATGAACTTTTCCACGACATTCTAATTTTTTGAGATGCACCTGTATATATAAAATTTCTTTAAAAAAATATTAATTTCTTTCTTATTGACCCCAAACATTGAACAGTAGTGTATATCTAATCCTGGGACACTTAAAACTAGGAACCATTGTGTGTTTAACACACACACACACACAAAAAAAACTGTTTAAAAATGTTCATGTCAAATCACAGCTTTTATTTTGGCATCCAACATAATCACATTAATGCTACACACAATACAGTACAAGATAAGTTTTAAGTCAGATTCAAGTCAAAGGATTCAAGTCTCAGGTCATACAGCACCATTTCTCGTCATCCCATTCAGTTCATATCTCAGTGTTCATTGATTTGCGAATCTCATATTTGTGATCATAGCCCAAGGAGAGCAAAACCGTCCCTCAGATCCTCAGTCTCGCAGGGCTACAGTGAAAAAGAAAAAGGAAATGATTTAGCTCTGACAAATATGATATGACCTTTGACCTCATTAAAATGTTTACATTTATATAGCTTATGGATTACTACCACAAATGCTACTAGTAAATAGAGTGAGTAAAATTAAAGGACACTTTCCTAATGACTAAATTTGTCATTGCTATTGTTGTAAAATATTCAAATTGCCACACTGTGTCATCTAATACTAGTCCTATAGTTTAATTAGTATCAATCATATTAAAATTATTGTAAATTTGCAACCTGCAGGATCTGATTGAGTTTTCGAACAAGTCGGACAGAGTTTTGGTGAAGGCCATCCCAGGCTTTAAATCTCCTCTGCCTCCGTGCAACAAATGTTTGCCAGCAGTAGAAATAGTCTAGAAACAAAACAGAATCTAATAAATGACAAGTGTGATGTAATTTGCCACATTATGTCAGAAATATTAACCACGCCCCTCTGTTCCCTCCCCATTTACCTTTGTAAGTCATCACAGATATCTGCACTCCTGCCCTCTTCAGGTGTCGCAGTCCTTCCCTCTCCTGGCTGTCCTCTTCATCACAGAAGTAAAGGCGTGACACAAAGATTCTCAGACGCAGATTGGGCGTCTGTGACAGGAAGTGGGCAAGTTGTTCAGCGCATTTAGAGCAGGGAGACCAGGAGCAGAACCAGGTCACTGCGTAACACATTCTCGCACCGTCCACACTGGAGCCCCACAGCCCCGGACACAATGCACCCAAGTGACGTAGGAAGAGCAGCTTGAGACGAAAACAGTTACAGATGGAGAAAGAATGAGTAAGAGGAGTAAGTGAGTAAGTTTTTTCTCTATAATAATACCTTGTTTCATCTTTTCGCATGATCAGTTAATCTTTCCCTCACCTCTACATGGCAGCCGGAGCGATTGCGCAGGTGTCCGAAGTCAAAAGAGAGGGAATCAGGGCCGGTGCGTCTCTTTACTACAAAACAAAGGTACGTCTCGTGTCTCCCTCGGGCCCAGCGCACATTCTTATAATTGAAGATAAATTTCCTCTGGGTCATGAGCACACTATATCAAAATATGACACTTTGTTATTCATTTTATACATTCGTCATTAAAAAAGGTAATAAACACTGAAAAAAAAAATCTTCCAATATCTACATGTATTTAAAACAATAACAACAAACATATTCTCTGAAATTAAGTCTTGTATACATAATTCTGATTCTTAAATATTTTTTTTCTTGCAAAGAAGAATTGGAAGATATTTTTCTTGTAAAACAAAAAACAACAAATTTTCTATGCTGTAATATTGTGCTGACATAAAAATTAGTTTTTAGTTACTCTCAAATAAAACAAATCTGCTACTTTTAAATAAATTAAATCACATTTTTAATTTAAAATTAAATGCAATTAAAAAAATCCTAAATATTTCACTAATTAATTAGCTAAAATGCTCAATAATTCAAAAGTCTGTGCTGTGTCTACAGCGTTTTGTAGTGATCACATTGTTCAGCACGACTTTGACACCTGCAGTCATCAGTGGTCGGTTGAGTTTAGACGTGGTTCTTAACCATGTGCATTTAAATATAGACTCAGAGCAACGTGCATCAAGTCATTCCCAGACTAATAACTATCAGTTTCAATTTACACTTTCTGAAACTGGAGAAAATCCATAAACAGGTCAATGCACTTGCACATCATTAAAGTACATGAACTGAATGACATCAAAGCATTGATTTATTCCTTAATTAATAAAGCTCTAATAAATATGATTATCAATTCTAATGGATATACAGTTAATTTTGCCTACACAGACTAAAAAAAGTCCCCCTCGTCTCTCACTATCACTTGTTTTGTTTTCACTTACCTGTCCAGCTTGCTGATCATTCCGAAAGTCGAAACTTGCTAACTCATTTAGTCAAGCGAAAGTCAGTGAGAGTTTAAAAATGGGTTGAGGAAGAGGGAGGTATAGAAAACCTATGACATGTTCATATAGCTGTATGAAAGAGGGTCTCTGATTGGGTGAAAATGGTTTTCAAACCTGTTTGGGAGGGCTGAGGTGCATTTAAACAACGATACAGCTCAGTAACCTGTGCATGTGATATTTAAAGAGATATGTAAAAGAGTTACAGTCTTAGTTGCACAGACAAAAGACAGTGAAAATCATGATAGATTGTGAATTGGATGGCATAATGGATGAATGGTTGCATGCATTTATTATCTGTTTTTAAACTGTGTATTACTTTTCCAAGTTTATACAATAGCACTTGACTTTGTCCTAACCGCATATTAGTCTCTTGAGCGTTTGACGTGTTTTCTAACCTTTTTGCTCCAGAATGTGCGTCAGAAATTGCTGCCAACAGCATAACCAAAGCCAGTTGGAAATTTCCAGATCTCTTGCACCCAGTCAGGGAAGCCTCCACTTCATTTTTCCCACACAATTCCAAAAAAACAACTCCCATATACCTTCTCTCTCTTGCTCAGATTTTCTCCATCCGCACCCTTTCCACTTGTTCAGTTTTTCCCACAGGGAATAAAAACGGGGGGGAAAGAGTTGTTTTACTACAGGAGGTCACCACAACCCCTGGAGACACCTTCTCAGAGGGTTTTTCCAAAAAGCCACTTAACCCTCACACAAGCACATACTCCAACGCACAGGTAGCGAGAAGGACCGGCGAATCCGCCTGGTTTAGGATTTACAGCATGCTTGTTAATTTGTTGCTGTCTGCAACTGTCTTTGGCTCTTTCCTGGTGACTTTAAAGTTGGCATCCTGTGTGTTTGTCTGTCTCCAGTCACTCGACTTCACCCTCTCATGCACTCTGCGGCCAGGGAAATCACCGCTCCCCAATGAGCTCCCTCTCAAGTGTATGTGTGTGTATGTCTGAATTCGAACATCTGGAAGAGATCTGTCTGCTCCCATGATTTACCTTCCGACCACAAGTCTTTCTGAGGTCTTACCACAATGCGCTATGTGTGTATAACATGGGAAAACAGAGAAAAGAATATACTGTAGGTCCTGCTCCTGTTAAAGCGGATTCTCATGATTTTTTTTTTTTTACTGCTAATGATGTTTTGATGTGTGTTATCAAGAAAAAGACTAGACTTTTTTTAAGACAAATCTATGGATATACACTCGTGATACTAATCATTCTAAAAGGCCAGTTCGCCAAAAAAGTACAATTCTGTCATTATTTACTCACCTTCATGTCGCACCAAACATGTATGAGTTTCTATCTTCTGTGGAACACAAAAGAAGGTATTTTGAAGAATGACTTTTTTGAGAATGGCTTTTTTGTCCATACTATGAAAGTCAATGGGGTCCAATATTGTTTTGCTCCAAAAGGGAACGAAGGTTCCAAAAGGTTCTCCAAAGAACTCTTCAGTGAAAAGTTCCCAAAGAACCATTGTTTCTTAGTGTGAAGAACATTTTAAAAATCTAAAGAACCTTTTTCCACTATAAAAACCCTTTTGTTATAATATTCTTCAAAATATCTGCTTTTGTGGTCCTCAGAAGAAAGAACATCACGGTGGAGTAAATGGTGATAGAACTTTTAACATTTGGTTCTCACAGGTGGCCCAAAACCCACTTTCCTTTGTTTCTTGCTTAGGGTGGGCAATGAAGACCACCATATTGTGACAAGGGGCACAACAAATGAATCGAATCATGGCCGGAAACGCCAAGTCATATTTTCCGAAACGCACCCACCTACATGCGTGCGCACGCGCACACACACACACACACTCACACAAGCTCATCGTGCAGACAGAATCAACCACAACTACAAACACACACACTTTCCAGAGTCATGAACTCACATCTGTTTCCTGGCGACAATAATAGTTACACATCGGTTAGGGGGATATAGTAGCAGGTGTTCAATTGCCTGAGCAGCTCTGTACATTATAACAAAAGCTCCTCCACAACAAACCCGCCACTATGACTTGCAAAAGCTATCAAAAGGAAAGATGAAGTAATTGTGCTCATTAGCTGACTAACACAATTGTAGCCCATGAAAACTTAGTGGCTGGTACTAAAACAGTTTTTTACATTAGAGTCGTGCGTGTGCATGACAAAGACATGACTTTGTCTGAAGAAAAAAATAGGGTTACGGGTTCTTCTAGTTGTGGATTCATTTATATACCTCAGACACTGAAGAGGTCTGATAAAACGTAAAAAGTTCCAGGTGAAAATTCAAATCATCCTGAAACTGTATTTAAACCTAGATATGCATAATACTGCTTACAGGAAAGTAATATCAAAACCAGCAAAATGAGTACAACAGGCCTACATATTTAGCTTGGTTATTACTTAAAAGTTGTTTAGTTATTTCAGTAATCTCTTTTGATTTAATAGGTAAAAGTCCCAGACTGTAGATATGCCCTTGTGAAAAATAAGTGTGTAATTCTATTAAATGTGCACCTGTAATATACTTCAAATCTTAAAAGTATATTTAAAAAAATAACTGAACTTTTAAGAGAATATAAAATTAATGATAAAAAGGTCATTTAAATATAGCTAAAGAGAGTACACTTTCATGACTGTTTCTTAATGCACTTAAGTGCACTTTAAAAAAAATCAAACAAAGTTTTACTTTTTACTTAATCTTGTCGTTCTTTAAATAAGTGCACTTATTTTGATGTATTGACTAACATACTAAAGCACATGTAAAGTACTTGATTGTAACTAGTGTATTTGATATTATATTTAAAGTTAAAATATTTTAAACATACTAAATTGCGTTTTTGTAAGTTATTACATGTAAAATGTACTTAAAGGAAGAGTTCACCCAAAAAATCAGTCATCAGTTCTGTATTCACCCTCCACTTGTTCCAAACCTGTATGAGTTTCTTTCTTCTGTTGAAAACAAAAAAATATATTTCAAAAAATGTTGGCAACCAATCAGTTGATAGTAGCCCTTAAATTAATGGCTACCTTAAACATTCTTCAAAATATCTTCTTTTGTGCTGAACAGAAGAAAGAATCTCATCCAAGTTTATAATAAGTAGAGGGTGAGTAAATGATGACAGAATTTGAACTAGTGTGAACTATCCCTACCCCTACTTGATTGCATTTAATATGAATTTAAAATATAATACATTTCCATTTAATTGCAATTAACATACAGTCCAGTGTCTGGTAATATTTGATGTAGTTTGTATTTCAGTATATTATTTTAAAGTGTATTGTTACAATAATAAGCATTCTTTTTAAAAGTACGCTTAAGTGCCCTTTTTCAAAAGAGTGTGGTTTCTAAACAATAGTTAAATGTTATTGGTAAGCAGCGAAATCCTTAAACATGACAGTGCAGCTTTCTGTTGCAGGTGAGCATCAACCCGACCACACAGTGAACTGTATAAACATCCGGTGGTGAATGACAGCCTAAGGTGCTGTTGGGTAGTAGTGTGAGTGGTTAAGGTATAGCTGGTGTTTAAAGCTAACCACACAGCATGAGCAGCTCTTAGTTTCAAATATACTCAGCGTCACTAAACTGTATCCACCCACACACATTTAGAGTAGCATGCGGGAATTAACTGTACTTGCAGTGGCTTTTGCAGCAAATTTAAAGCAAACGGGCTGGATATGAGAGATTGAACTCAATTCGCGATGACTTTGTAGAGTGTTGTACCTAGGTTTGCTTCTGGTAAAATCTATCAGAGCATTTCAGTGCAGCAAAACCACAGATATATTGGTACAGAAAGATCAGTGAAGCAGAAAGAGAGATAACCATGCTTGGTAGAAACACGTTAAAAGGTCTACACTTAGGACACATACATCCTTTACATTCACCAGTACAATGTAAGCTTAATTAAAAGAGTTTTTTGCAGAATTGAATGGCACAAGAAACTTGAGGAACAAAACATTTATTTATACATTTAAAAAAGCATATTCATCAGCAGTCAAAGGAAACGTACAAAATGTTTTCACAAAAACCCTCAAATTCACTCATAAATACAAGATAATAAATAAGGTAAACATATGTAAATCACTATCTTTGTCCAAAAAAAAAAAAAAAAGCAATCCATGCTATAAACAATAAGTCAAGTCAAATGCCTGATTGTCCTTTCAGGCTCAGGCTTCGCAACCCAGAGATGATTTCTGTAACGTTCAAAAACATTAAAATGCTCTTACACAACAATAGAAATTATTTTTATATGATTTTTATATATATAGTGGCAAAACCAGAGAGGTTCCTGATGTCAGTGATTCACTGGGACGATGTGAAAATGAACAAATCCTTTTATAAATCTGAAATCTAAGCTTTTTAAAAAGAATATTCAAGGTTCAAGATGAGTTAAGCTCAACCAAAAGAACATATTGAACATATGATTACCATAAAAAACAAGGGACAAGCTGAAATAGCTTTAAAGTCGCCATTACATGATCCATTAAATGCATGTTATGGATATAATCGTGAACTAATCCTATTCAAAAAGAACTAATTTTTCATTTTCTATCTGTTACTCTTGGATGTGCATCACAATTCATAAAGATCTACAACTACTTCCATTTCATTACTTAAAAAAAGCAAAAATCTGGGTTACTTACAATGGAGCCAGTGGTAAAATATTCACTGTTTCAATAGTAAAGCCACAACACGTAAACAATATGCATGTTAACGTGATTCTTAGTTTGAAAAAATTGCTTGCTAAGTTACAGTGGTGGCCAAAATTATTAGAACACTTGTATTTTCACCAGCTAAAAAATGGTTTTAAGTCAGTTATTTCTATGCTTTACTGTAGTGTGTCAGTAGGAAATAGCGGTTTACATTTCCAAACATTCATTTTGCCATTAATTGTAATAATCCAGTGAGATTTTTGTTTGCACAAGGAGTCTGACAACAGTCAGTGCTCCACACAGAGATCTGATCTCACCATCATCCAGTCTGTCTGGAATGACATGAAGAAACAGAACAAACTGAGACAGACTAAATCCAGAAGAACTGTGGTAACATCTCCAAGATGATTCACGAGACCTACCTGCAAAGCTACCTGAAAAACTATGTGCAAGTGAACCGAGGGCAAAAGCTGCTTTAAACCCAAAGGATGGTCGCAACAAATGTTGATTTAATTTAGTTAACAGAAGTTAATTTATAAAGAAATCTATTTATGACATTATTTTTGACAGCATCCTAATTTTACAAGTGCCTAAAACATGAAAAACATTTAACAGTACTGTAGCTTTGTAGGTAGGTCTCGTGGAGCATCTTGGAGATGTTGTTATTTTTTATGTTTTTTGTGGTCACCATTAACATTACACCACAGGTTTATTGAGCATAATGTGTATTGAACCTAGAATATTCCTTAAATTATGTGTTGCCTTGTCTAGCAAAGAAAGCCTTTCGTTCCTGTTTCAGTGTGACTTATAGATCCTTAACAAACACTTTAGTTAAAGGGAAACCCAACCAACCCTTCTCTGGCTCTTCATAATCATCATCCTCCTCCTCCTCTCCAGTAGTCCCTGCAGTCTCGCCCTGCAGACGATAACCCAGCCTCCTGAAGAAAGCTTCTCCCACTTTGGATGGAATTGGCACATGGGCATAGACCCGCCGTATGCCACTCTGCTTTGTTCTGGACTCCAGTCCCTGCACCAGCAGTCTACCCAGTCCCTCTCTGCGGTACCAACTCTGGACCACAAGCCTGCAGATCCTACATACACCATCCCGACTCCAACCCTCTCTAGCCACGCATCCCATAACCTCCCCATCAGAGTCCGCCACCCACACCTCACCAGCGACCTTCGCCCTCTCCTTCAGCTCATCCTCATCCACCTGTTCTCTCTCGTTCATCTTGTCCTTCTCCTTTTCTTTGGGTTTTTTACGCCGTCTGGTTTTCTCCAGTTTGGCTCTGCCAGCGTGAGGATTGGGTAGATCTGGCTCGGTGTCTGCATGGTAACTGCTGCCCACGTAGTCCCAGTACGGCCTGCTGGAGCCCAAGATGCCCACCGACCGTGGTATGGTGAGTTTGAGGTAGATGATGAAGATGAAGACGGGAACGACCAAGGCCAAGATAAAAGAGTGCAGTACACAGCGGAGGATGGAGGAGAGTATGGCCAGCATGAGGAGAGCGGGAGGACGAGTCAGAAGGTAAAGAATCAGGCGGTTCTCTGTTCCCTCACATCCTTCCTGCAAACAAAGATAGAATGAGAGGAGGCCATAAAGAGAAAAAAATCCTCAACAAATTTTTTCAACGTTGGCACGTATAATGTACCTCACTGACCTCTCCATGGTGTACCTCCTAATTATCTGCCAGGTTCTTTGATATTGCTAGATAACATGATCTCCATGTATGGCATTTCTGTGGTGATAGTGGCCTGAAGCCTATACACACACACACACACACACACACACACACAGTGCTGGGTAGTAACTGTTTACATGTAATCTGGATTATGTAATCAGATTCCCAAAATTTTGTATTTGTAATTAGAGTATATTACATTTTAAAATGGTAGTAATCAGATTATAGTTACTTTTTATGGATAACACGATTACATACTATTCACACAATGGCAGTAAATTTTTATAATTTAATGATTCTGGAAGTCTGGACAAAAATATTTCAAACCTAGAAGACTTTGGGTGTGTCGTTGTTGTTTTCATGTTTATTAATGTGTTTCATGCAGGGATTCCCAAACATTTTTGTCCCCTAAAATACTAACTAGTAACTTTACTAACTAGTTTTCATCATGTAATCTGTAATCAGTAATTGACTAGCCTACAATTTGTAAGTAATCTACCCAGTTGCGTGTGTGTATATAGCTCATGAGGGATATGATGTTGAATCGCACCTTGATGAGAGCCTTTACAGCATCAATGTCCTTCTCCTGCATCCTGCGCAGAAGTACATCACCAAGGTCCAATCTAACCATTTTAACGTTACCTGAGAGAGACATTATCAAAAAAAAAGGTTAAATTAAAAATATAAACATTTAATTAACATAGGGAAACCTGAATTTACTCAATTAGATTTTTATTTTTCACTGCAGAGAATATAATTGCAAAAAACAGGAAATTCTCTGAGAAGTACATGCAAATAAGGACAAGTTTAACGTGATAGACTTGTGGTTTATGTATGATTGCCTCATGAGCTTATTATACTGCATTACATCTCTAACATTTATGAAAAATCAATTTATGGCTTGACTACGTCTTTCCGACTGAGCAGCTGTTTAAGAGGCATTTAACAGGTTTAGTAGCATGCTGTACCGTTAGCTTGCTCCGTAACCACGCTTTTTTAATCCCTTATATGGTAAACACCGCCTTCTTTATAGCTAAATCTATGGCTGTAACATATAGAGCATGCGTGACGTACTTACCCTATATTCAGAGAAGCTTAGGCGTGAGTGCTTTAAAAGCAATATAATGCAAAAATGTCCTCCTCTGCAGTCGATGTTACTTGCAGTGTTTGAGGGACTTAAGGATTCAGCGTTGTCTTTCCGCATGGAATGTAATTTCAACCAATCCTCATCCGGGAATACGACCTTGCGCAAACTGCGTAGTATAGATGCGCACATAGCGGTTTACGCTTTCAACGCCAGAGCGCATGCGTCCTGTATGGATTTGACATGTGTGCCTTATGGTGCCTTTTACACATATGTGCGCGTTAAATCTATATTTTAAGGAAAAGCATCTTAAATATAGCAGAACTTATCTCTGTCTGTAAAATGACTTGCAGCAATATCAAATGGAATTATTAACTATCAATTTGAAATCTTAAAAACGTACCTACATATAACGTAATATGAATATATTTTTAAGCTCTGAGAAATAAGTAAAACAGCAAACACAGATACTGACATCCATACCTATTTTTATTGGTAATTGTCATCTAGTACCAATATTAAGAATGAAAACAAACAGAGTAGACATATTTACAAAAGTTCACTTTGTACAGTCACTGTCAACATGACAGCATATCTGAATATAGTTCATATTAGTTTATAAATTCTCTTCTCAGTGCACCCTGGATGTGGAAGAGCACCAGGGATTTCCTTCATTTTGAAACCGCTGCTTTTTGGCTGGGTTGTATTCCATGATTGTGGTTTGTGAAATAGCTCCCCGTAGGGGCCAGGTGAACAACTGTAACTACAAGCAATATGCTTTATCCCCACAAAGTGCAGTCTTGGGGGTGGGGGGTGGAG
>JAFVLL020009539.1:0-14037 GCA_021397915.2 Tor tambroides | reverse complement strand
TCTTGTTCTTTGAAACCACAATAATGGGGAAGACTGCTGACTTGGCAATGGTCCAGAAAACAATCATTGACACCCTCCACAAAGAGGGTAAGTCAACTTTTTCACAATATTCTAATTTTTTGAGATGTACCTGTATATTTTGTATTTGCATGGAACATGAGATACAATATAATGTTACAATGCTTTATATTCCTTAATAAACCACTTACTGCAAATCGATGTAATTCATCATGAGGATTCTTATAATGTAATATCATGATTGCCTTTAACATGAACTCTATTAAGTTTATAACATTTAACGACATTTAAAAGAGCATGATCTTTTTCCTGCTGTTCACAAAAACGAATGGATCTTCATGACCGTGTCATCTATGGTTTATCGTAAACTATTGCACCTCTTTCTGACCTCTGCTCAGAGCTCTGACTCCTGTAGTTGTGCCTTTGATGCTTTGCGTGGGTCAGAGACTTATATCATGGTTGTAGGTTGTAACCCCTGCCATCTCCCAGCTTCCCAAATGCAAAACCCCATGAACCCCGGCCTTTTATCCACATGCAGTGACCGAATTAAGACTGAACTATTGGAATTTTATTAACTTACTTAGTCTCTGGAATGGGTTATATTACTTTTTGTTCTGGAATCAAAATTGGCATCGAGAATTTTGAAATGTTGCTGGTATCTATAAAATTGGCATTGTAACAATTCCTACTGTAGCCTATTCTGCTCAAGATAAGAAAAAAAGAATTGTGATAGATGGCAATACAAAGTATGGTCTCCAATTTTTCATCATTATGTAATTGTCTTAATAAAGATATGCTTCATTTTTTTAAACTAAAAATTGGACAGGTTTTGTTTATGTTCTGATAACATTTGTTGGATAACATATTTTATCATCTACCCAAATAAAGAAAATCACTGCTTGTCACGTGTCTGCATTTTTTGCATATTTCATGGTACTGGTGCTCATTCAGTTTTCCCCAAAACAGATCAAAGCGAACCTGCCAATGTTTTATTATGTTGGTTGTTATACAGTAGTGTTTAACTAAAGCAGACACAAGATAAAAATAAAAATTCATATATCAATCAGGGTTAGTAAATAATCAAGTTACATGAAGTTATCAATATATTTAAGAATTGGATACAAGACACTGCATACAACATTTACTGAAGCAACTATGCCATTTAGCTTGCTTTAAGTTTTTAACTCTTTTATTAAGCATTGTGAGGTTTATTTCATAAATATACATATGGAGTTTGTTATGTAATGCAAATGTGAAAAGATATTTGTTTAAAAATCATGCTCTAATGTAAAAGTGTTTTGAGGTCATTGTTTATTGATTGGTAATCAAAAATGAATCAATAATCTGCTCCTGTTGTCATAATTTGTCTGAAAAAGACTTAAAGTTTATGGCATTTCACTGCCTCTTGTGTTCATTTCAGTTGGAAACTGCAGTGAATTGTATGCTTAGGTGTGTGTTTTTGGAGTTTCGCAAAAAAAGTAGGTAGGGGCATGTTTTTCCACTGAGCCTGTGTTGGAAATGTTACAGCTTCCCATGCCAACAAACTGCCAGAACTGATTTACTGGTATTTCTAACAACTTTTTTCACCCATGATCGCTAAATGGTAAAATGCTGTAAATTTTGACTGCACATAAACCCATATTGGTGGGCTTAAAGGCCATTGCACACTGAGTCCGAAATTTTCGCATGCGTTTTTCCATTTTTTCGTATTCTCCATCCTTTCCTATCAAAATGCATGCAACGGATGCAAAAACGCAGAAAATCGAATCTGATCCCAATTTTTTTTGATGGACAAAAGTTTCGGAGGCAGTGTGCAAGCGTGATTGACACAACGTGAGGTTGTATTTATTTTTTAACGTGCGAAAATTTCGGACGGAAATTTCGGGCTCAGTGTGCAGAGACCTTAAGTCATCCCAAAACATACGGCAAAAACAAAAGAAAAGACCGAAAAATGAAAGGAAAACACAAAAGCTCTCCATCACATTTTTACCTTTACAATTTTTTTACTTTTAGTCTCAATTTCTCTCAGAAGATCTTATAAATATTTAATTAATCAGAGACAAGCACTGAGTCAGTTTGTGATTGGTTGTCTGTTGGTAAACACCTTGCACTTTTGGATACTATATTCCTGTGAAACCATAATGCAGTGTGAACTCTGTTCTGGAGCAGGCCTTCATAACCCCTGGGTTATAAGATGTTTGGTTAGAGGAGATTTGGTGGGTTTGGTTGATTGTTATAAAACATCATTTACGTTTTTAAGAGCATCAAAAACAAGTGCCGTCGTACAGATGACAAGCGAGTCGCGGTAGCTTTTTATTACAGAAGCTGGAACAATTAGATTGTGGGGGAAGAGAATGTGAAAGGGGATTCTGAAGATAATTACATAAACACAGATGGATTCTTCACATGCCTGGCTTCACAGCACATTTTTATTGGTTAAACTGAAGGAGACAGCTTTCAAATCATCTAGTTCTCAATGTTTCATGTGCTGCTTACACCTTGGATATGGTGTACATGATTCTGTCATCAGAAAGACACTGGGCAAATGTAGGATCTATGACAAAATACCGAGGCAGTGTTGACAAAAATAACATGTCTTATGGACAAATGAATCAAACTTGCATGAAATGTCGTATTTTTAGTGAATTTCTTTTTTTTCCACTTTAAACATTAAAAGATTCATACATAGTTCATAGAATTTTTCTTAGCATTTTGTATAAACCATTTCTCAATGTATGTCCCTCTCCCTGGATCTGTCATCACATCCCTGTCCTCTTTTCCTGTTAATGTGTGGGTGAAGAGTATCTGTGAAGATGATGAAGAACGCCAACACAATGAAAGCCACTCAAGACTTTCCACTTTGTCTCTCTTAAATGTCTCTTGCTCAAACAAACCTTTGCACTTTCACATTTTTGTTTAGTATGTAGCCACACAGTTATTGTTTTGGTTCCTTTCTGGGTCTGTCCTCTGAAAAACCACATCAGTCATATCAGACCATATGGGCTCTGTGGTTTTGGTTGTGTTTCTTACTGTTGATGCCAAGTCCTTGATATAAGTATAATCTATCATCTTGTGAGCCTCCTTTTTTCCATTATCCTCTCAAAAAGGCAACAGCATTTGCAGAGGACACAATTAGAACTCCTGAGCAGTTGAGGCCTTTGCAAATTTCTGATTTCATAATGGTAATACAGGCAATGAAATCTTATGAAAAGAATGGCACTGACAGAGTATATATACTACCACACCCTCATGGGTAGTCTGATTTCACTCATCATATTGTTTTTTAACAAAAGTAACAAGGCCATTTCTAGACCAGTGGCCCTTGATGCTTCGTGTGTGGATGACCTTTAATATATCTGTCAGCTCGGATGTTTTTGCTACTGAGAGACATGCTTTTTGGATCCAACTGTGGAAGTTGTTAATGAAGAAGTCTCAGCAGCATGTGAAACAGCCACGTTCAAACCTGATGTGCTGATGTGAAAAACATCACAAACGGGACCTCTGGAAATTGCTTTCAGTATGAATTACTCAGGCATATTGTGAGTGAGAAAAGGCCTGGTGTTAAGCCATCGTCATGTGAACCCTGAACCTGGAACTGCACTAGAGAAAATACTCTCTCTACTCTTCTTTCTCTTCGTTTTTGGTAGTAAGCCCTCACTAGAGGTCAGAAGTCCCACTAGATGCTGCCAGTACTCTATTTCGTACTTTGCAGGTGGGTTCTCCAAGGTTAGTCAGTCAATTAGAGCAGAGTATGTAGCACAAGGACAGGGTGTCCCTCAGGGATCCGTCTTAGGCCCTTTGAGGTTTTCTCAGGAGGCTCAGTTTTAATTCGTAACGCATGTGTCAGGACAGCAGAGGAGTGTAACTCCCTGTTGGAAGACCTCAGATCAGAGAAGTTGCTCCCTTGTGATGTTGGAGAACTTTAAACAGCGACTGTAATTCACCAAACAGAAAAAAGGGGGTAGTCTTCACATTACCCCAATACCCTTGTTGATCCCTAATTCATTCCCCTGTTCCACGATTTAGTTAACTCCACAACTTTCTTTTCCTCTTCACAAGGAGGCAGGGCTTAGATGGAAGTGTGTGTTCCTCACCTAGGGAAGCATGGAAAGACAATCAGAGCAGGACACTTCACCCTGGGCCCACAAGCGGGGCATCCGGCTGGACTAGTACTTATGGCAAGAAATACAGCCCATGGGTCGTTCGTAGGAACAAGAGGAAGGGTTGTCTGTGACGAGTGGGGAAGAGCAGCACGGCAGAATGACAAAGCTGTCGTCTGATGAGAAAACACACTCTGGTCATAGTTTCCTTTTGCTATAATAGTGGCTGCTAGCACTTGAGCCTGTGGAGAAATGAATTGCTATGATGTCCTTTGCTGTGGGAACAGCTTGAATAAATAAAGAATTAGAATTCTACCAGAAATAGTGAATCATTACTACAGCACATGCCCTGCACATCTGGATGCGCTGTGGAGTGGTGCTGTAATATAAATGCATATGTATAGACCACATGGGTGAATTAGGTCAGTCAATTATAGGCCATTATTGTGCGTACATAGCTTACCATATCTTTATAATGTTTAGGTATATGTCAAAAGAAACCATGTTACCATGTAGGACTTTCACTAATATTGTGTCATACCTGTAAACTTATCTGACTAAATATTATTTTGATTGTATTATTATATCATTTCAGTATTGTAAAAAAAATGTTTGGTCCAAGTCTCTTTTCACATTGTACTTTTGCATCTAAATAGCAACATGTTTGCACCATCATCATGATTATTGGCTTAGTGGTAGCTGCTTGTCACTATACTTAGGCAATGACTCAGGAGAACAAGACAGTATTATTGAAATATTTGTCCTTCTGGATTTAGCACCAAATGTTTACACACACAGAACAAGACAAGTTTGTCTGCCATGGATGCACTGCAAGAGATGCAAAGAATGAAAGTTTCTGAAGGCAGAGACAAGGGGCTATGAGAAATATAGTGACAAGAATAAGTTAGTGAAAATATCTGAATGTCTGCATTGATTACTCATAAAATGTAGCCTGGTATTAATTTACTCTCAGTTATAGACAAACACAATCTGATGCAACTAATAACACACTTTTCATATTAAGTAATCTTAATAAACACATTAAGTAATCATTCACAGTGCAGGGTGGAGAAATTAAGGGAACCACTAAACCCTAACTTGTCGATTCTCCTTTAGCAGCAAAAATTCCACCAAATGTTTTCTGTAGCTGCTTAGAAGTCTATTGACCACTTTTGGACCATTCTCACAAATCTGTTTCTGTTTATCAGTATTGTTTGGTTGTCTTGATAACACAACCCTCTTTAGTTTATGGCACAGCATCTCAATTGGCTTTAGGTCAGGATTCACATATTTTCTTATATTTGTGTGTTTGCCTTATTGTTGTATTGCATCAGCCTTATAAAGACTGATGTTATGATTTGTTGTCCTGACATTCTCCTGTAATATGTATTTATACACTTTAGAATTCATTGTTCTTTCAATGACTGTGAAGTGCTCAGGCCCTGAGGCAGCAAAGCAGTGTTAACCATGATGCTCCCTCCACTATGCTTCAAGTTGGGAAGAGGTTTTGGTGTTGGTGTGCACTGCCCCTTTTCCTCTAAACAGAGCATTGCGCATTTTTGTGTCTCAACTGTCCACAGAACATTTTCCAAGAACCGTTGTGGAACATCCAGGTAATCTTAGGCAAACATGAGACTCAATATGTCTCAATATTTTTTAGACAGCAGTGGTTATGTATCTGGCTTTATGTTGTCTTTTCATGAACACTATTCTTATTCATTGTTTTTTCTGATAGTGGACACGTGAACAAATACTGTGTAGAATTTTCTGGAGGTCTTTTGCTGTTATCATTGGGTTTTTTTCTCACCTCTTTCAGGATTGCCCATAAAATTTATTTATTTATATTTTTTTATACATTTGCAGAAACGGTACCTTTTGTAATGTCTTGTGCAATGCTTTCTTTGCCTTTTCCAGCTTTGTGCATCACTCTAATATGTTCTTAAGGTCCCGTAATAGCTTTTGGGATTTGAGGCATGGTTCACACTAACTTTTTTTGAGAAGAACATATTTGTCAGTGTATGCCTTTATTTAAAGGGCAGGGATCTGTGCAACTCACACTTCAACTTTCAATCTCATCTCCTTAATTGACTCCAATTAGCTTTTGTAGAAATTGTAACAGAGGTTCAGCCTGCCTTGTCTATGATCACTCAGTTTTTCAAAATTTTGCACAACAAAAAAGCACAACAATTTGTGTTATTAGTTAAGTCAGATTGTATTTGTCTTTAATTTGTACCTTAGATGAAGATCAAACCACGTTTTATGAGTAATCAGTGCATAAATCCAGATATTTTTAAAGGTCTCACAAACTTGCCACTGCATAGTCAGTCTGTCTGACCCAGAGTATACAAAAATGCAAATTATACATCAATAATGATTCGTCAAGCACACTAAAACATATCATTGTCCTTTTGTGTTTGTCTTTGGACAGTGGAAAATGACAGAGAGCTGTCTCCACAGAGAAGACACCATAAAGAGTTCAAATTCAACCTGTCCCAGATTCCAGAGGGAAAGGCCATCACAGCTGCAGAATTCAGGATCTACAAGGAGTGTGTGACCAGGGCCTTCCGCAATGAGACATTCCTACTTAGCGTGTTCCAGGTGGTTGGGGAACATCCAGAAAGGTAATTAAGCAGTGAAATGTAAAAATATTATTATATAAATATGGACATTTATTTGCTAGTGTAGTTGACTAGTTTAGTCAAATATCTATAAAAATTTTAAATCATTACCTCTAAGTAATCGTGGAGTGATCTCTTTCAAAACATGTATAAAGCACAACTACAATTAAGTTACTAAATTAACCCAGTTAAGTTTACATAGTTAGGTCTTCACACTTCACTAAAATGAACTAACTCAGATTTACAATTAAAATGTTATTGTTTAGAAACAGTGATTGTTTCTGTAATTCTGTTTTGTGCCACTAGTGGGACAGCAATGATTTCATCTTTAAATAATGATTTCATTGTTAAATACTGTAAATAGGAGTTTACAGTATAGAGGTGTAATACGTATTGTATTCTGGAGACCTGATTTAGAACTAAATGTAAATATACGGGTATAAGAATGTAATTTCAAACTCTAAGTTTCCCCCTAGAATAGGACACTATAATTTCTATCGATATACTTTGTGATGTTTTATACATAAATTACACGGCCAGTTCATCATTAGTGTTTACACCATTTATCCAATCAGCACAAGAGAAAACTAATAATCAAGTACGTCCTAATCAAATAATCAAGTACGTCCTACCTTCGTTATCTCTCGACTTTCAGCATCCCTCCACCACCCCGACTCCGCACCTTTAGCCAGTTTCGACCCCAACACGGGGAGAAGCACTCGGGGGAGCGCTTTGAGGCCGGGTTGGACACCGAGCTCGGACCCCTCTCCCCAGACAGGGGGGGGTACCCCGGGCTCAGGAGTCTTGCCGAGCTCGGAGCCCTCTCCCTGGACAGCATGCCAAATACGCATAACCTTTACTCAATTTAATTATATGTAAGTGTGAACTCGTGAAGATGTTACGAACACATTTCAAAAAGTACAAAGGATACAGAGTGAGCTGCTGCCGGATAAATGCATGAAGATGATCAAAGTTGTCCTAAAACTGAGACATGCTTTATATTAAGCTCTTAAAACTTAACCATGAACCTACACGGCTTGTCCTCCAGTCATATGCATGTTATTTAATGCCTTTAAGACGTGTTTTCCTAGGCATACAACTTGCCTCTTGCAATTGTACTTATAAATGTTAAAAATTCTCCTATTTCCATTTAAAGGATTACCCTGACAGCAAGTGAGTCTACGTTAAATTTTGCAAACGTAGACTAATTCTGACTAAAGCTTTTGCATTCAAAAGTGTAAGCACTTCAAATCTACAGTGTATGTTGCAGCAATATTGACAGACTTTTGTGTATTTAAAGACAGACATAGTTTGAGCAAACCACTATTTAATAAAGATGATAAAAAGACTTGTTTTTTCCCCCTCTACTGTACTGAAAACATATTGAACCGTGACTTCTGAGGTATGTACCAAACTGTCATTTTTGTGTACCGTTACACCCCTAGTACTTTATGTAGACTAAGGCCATAACCACGATGCACAACTGAAATAGCTTTAGTTTGGCGTCTAAAAAAGAACCCACCAACACACGTCAAACATTGACTTTGTGGGTGGTGGGAGGGATATCTCCTTGAGAAAGGCAGATGGCATGACCGGTAAAGTGTCCAAAACTCACCAACAAGATGTGACTATGATGCTAGCCATATTTTTATTATTATTATTATTATTATTTAACAGAAAAGGGCACCAAATAAAAAAAAAAAATTGTAACAAAACTGAGGCCAGAGCCAAAATCTCTGGCCCAATGAGCTACATGTTTCTCTCCCAAATAGTTTCTAATGTTTATCACGAAGTGTTCAATTGGTGTACATCCTGAGTTGAACAATGGACACACTGTTTTTCCACAAACCTGCAGTGGGAGTCTTTTATTTTTAGCCATATCTTGAGATTATGCATTGCCAGTCATTGTATCACAAAAAGGTTTACCTTGATGCAAATTATAGCGTGCTTTGTGGCATTTCCCTACATGCCACTTTCTGCGTGTAAATCCCAAATGCTGTGTGGCTTGCAAAATGTATTTGCTTACAAACAGATTAATTTGCAGACTTGTCAAGTTGTAACAGCATAATTACTGTGTTTATGGTTTGTGATCTTTAAAAAATACATTGGTTGGGGAAATGCGGTATAGCTAAGCTAAGCAGATGCACAAGATGGCTGAGAGAAACTTCTGAAGTGTGTAAGCCTTTAATCCATGAAGCAAAAAATAACTTGGTTATGGAGGTGGTGCAGAGGGGCTGTACTGTATATCTGGCTGAATTTAGCCCATGTGGTAAGACGATTTGACCTAACTCAGCAGCATAGTGAACCTCAAGTCAACAAGCTTCACATGACTTTAAATGTAAAGAAACAATAGAATCTAAGAACATTTTAAAAGTGGTTTGACTTTGATTGTTTCTCTAGACCATCTATAATGTGTCTACACCACTAGAAATAATGACCATTTCCAAACATTCCCCATCTTCCATTGTTTGGTATGTCTGAAAATGATTTCTAGCATACTGCCATATTCTACAGTTATTTTAACAAAGCATAGTAAATGTTATGCAAATATAAAAAGTAAGTCTAGTTTACGATATTTTATGAGCACTTTTTTTAATCACACTGCTAATGGAAATCACCTAATATTGGGAAACTGTTAATATGAAGTACATACAATTCATGTACTGCAAAAAACTTTGAATATAATAATAAAGTTTGTATTTACATGTATATATGGCACTTTTATTCAAAGCAACTTTGAATGCTTCATTATATTGGGAAAAAACTGTTTTGGAGAAATCTGAGATGCATTTTTAAACACTGTCAGTTGTATTTATTTTGAAATCACAGCATAGATCAGGTTTTGTTTTCATGACAATCCATCAATACCTCATGAAAAATCCAGCTTGCCATGACTGTAGAGTTATTACTTTTCTGTTTGTATATATTCTAATCCCTGGTTGTTTTCATGTACATCTGGCCTCCGTGGAAAATCCTCCCAAACCATATGTGAAGACGGTCCTGTATGCATGCAATGGCAGTGTGAAGCTATTAAACTATAGGTCCATTTTAACAGCAGCCAATGACAGAGGCAATAAATGCGATTTATGTAACCAAAAAAAACCCTCACACTTCTGACTTTATTATTCCGGTTAATTTAATGTGTCTATAAGAGGCTTTACAGTTGCGATTTTAGAGTTGGCAGCTCCCCTGTGGTCTCATTCGGACCCCGTCCCAGTTGAAGCTGTGTGACTGGTTGTACTAAACAGTATGAGTCAGCATAAGTACGATGAGTTCATGTCGAATGTGACGTGTGAACCACCGGAGGGAAGAACCTCATATGGAGTTCCTTAGAGAGCAGCTGTAATTAATGAGGAATAACGAGGGGCTGCAGGGACATTCCCAGAACACCTGTGTAACCGACAGCTTTGAAGTGACCTGGCCAATGCTTATTACCATGCATAGTGTGTAATTACTATAATGGGACAGGCCTCCATGTAAGGCTACTGCGATCAAACTTTTGCCTCTGTTCTCAAATCTGCGACTTGAAGCTCCTCTAAATTTGACAAACTAGTATTTATTTATATTTTTTAAATAATTGAATACATGCCTTAAAATGATCTTAGAAAATGTTTAGGAATATTTGAAGACAACAGGGTGAGGTGAAACATGCTGCAATGGGGAACAACTAACTAAATAAAATAGCTCTTAACATCCCAAGATGGAAAAAAATAATAATTAAATTCATAAATGTATTAATTGAAACTGTTAATTAGAAGATTTCTCTTTCAAGCCAATGTGTTTGCAAAATACAGTTGTAATTTCATTACTTTTACATGCCTTAACTTGCATTTTCTATATTAGTGACCATTTATGCATACTGTTTTTTAACCATTTCCATATTTCTAGCATTTATTCCATATATTTATACTGTATTTATACTATACCTATTATTCACTTTGTTCTCACCATAAAGCTATAGCCTTGCTGCTAACATGGTGTTAAAAAACTTTATTATTTATAATAATAAATAATACATAACAATTAAATGGGGTCATAGATTCTTGTAAATAGTGTTTATAACAGTTAATGATTTACGGACTTGCTTATTTGCAGGGATGCCGACCTGTTTCTGCTGGAATCTCGCAGGTTGTGGGCCGCTGAAGAAGGCTGGCTCGAATTTGACATCACAGCAACTAGTAATCTCTGGGTGATGAGTCCACATCATAACCTGGGTCTACAGATCAGTGTGGAGACCAGCAGTGGTAAGATGAATTTAAGATGAGTTTAACTAATATGTGTGTAGCTCTGGTGATTGGCTGAGTGTCTATGAGCCGCCATGAGCAAAGATGGCAGATTTCAAATTGCATATTTCCAAAGAGTCCTGCATTTTCCAAAGAGTCCTGCATCCTGCAAGCTAGTGCCAGTGAGATAAATGGGAATGATTGTTTTCTCAAAGTATTATACAGTATATACCTCCTTGGCTAGTTCAACCTATTCTTTTTTATTTCCTTTGGTAACTCAGACTTCATATTTTTTTATTATTATTATCCTTTATTTAACCAGGTAAAAACTTTATTAAAAATCTTATTTACAGAAATGACCTGGCCAAGATGCAGCACTAAATTTTCAGAAGAAAAACACAAAAAACACAGCATTAAAAATCTAAACGTGTCCACTGACACCAAAGTCTGCAACTTAAAGTTATATTGTAAAGAGTTCCAATCATTGGATGCCGCAAAACAAAAAGCTTATATTCCAAATCCAGTTTGTACAGATGGAACCGAAAGGGTGTACAAGTCCTGTGAGCGCAGAGAATAAGCTTCAGGAGCTTTGTGTTGGATGAGAGAACAGAGATATGACGGCAGTTGACCCAAAATGGATTTATAGATAAACAGGTACCAATACCTTCGTCTGTGTGTTGATTGACGACCAACCAACTCTATTATACAAATCACAATGATGGGTACTGATATTACAATTTTGATATAAACCAAGTGCACCATGATGATACAAAGTATCCAAAGAACATAAAAGTTTGGTAGACACCATTTTATAAAGAATGTCTCCATAATCAAGGACTGGCATAAATGTAGAAGAAACTAATCTTCTTTTTGCTTCAAATGAAATACAGGGTTTATTTCTGTAATAGAACCCCAGGTTAAGCTTTAATCTTTTCCTTAACTGATTAAAATGGGATTTAAAAGATAAGGAGTCATCAAGCATAAAACCGAGATATTTATATTCTGTCACTACCTCAATTATAGTACCCTGTAAAGTTTTGAGTAATAGTTGATTTGCCACTTGCTTCTTTTATCTTGAAAATAACAGCTTTAGTTTTGGTCATATTCAAAGTCAGGTTTAGGCCACAAAGCCACAACATCAAAAGCACTCTGTAGTGAGGACACAGCTTGGTGTAATTTAGGTGTGCTACAATAAATCACAGTGTCATCAGCATAAAAATGAAAATGCTAATTACTATTACTATTATTATTATTATTATTATTATTATATTACTATTACTAATACGATTAAATTACTAATATTAAATCAAGGTTATTAATGTAAATAATAAAAAGTAGAGGCCCCAAAACAGACCCCTGAGGAACACCCCTCTTAATCTGCAATGGTGCAAATGAATGGCCTTCCATTTGAACACATTGTGTTCTGTCTACTACTTGTGTGATAAAATATCATGTTCCATAAGATATGAAGTCAACTGCTCACTAATGAGTGATTCAAAAACCTTAGACAAAATACAAAGTTTAGAAATCGGCCTATAGTTCGATCATATCAGAAGGATCTCCTCCTTTTAACAATGGGATAACAAAAGCAGACTTCCATATCTTTGGAAATGCATTTAAACTCAGTGAAAGATTATAAATATATGTCAAAGGGGAAGCAATATAATCTGCAGATAATTAAAAAAAAGTGTTTTTAATTGGTCAGGACCAGTTGACTTATTTACATCCAATAGTTTAAGAGCTGACAGGTAGAAAATGGTTTAAAACTAAAATTAAAGAGCCATTAAATGCCTTCGTCTGTTTTCCTTATCATTATTCATATTTATTATCAATGAAATATTCTCCCAGTCAAGCTGAACAAGGTAATGAATAAAACTTTGCTCACTAAACTGAGACATACAACACCTAATAATTATGTGAGGTTTGGTCTTACTTAATTTTGCATTTCTAACTATTGCAACAGCACAGTGATCACTAGTGTCAAGTGCATAAACGGATGCTGCTGAATATCTTTAATAAAAATTAAATCAAGAAGTGATAATTTATCCGGGTTTTTTTTTTAAGTTTAACCTGGTTGGAGTATTTACTAATTGTTGAATATTAAAAGTTTCACAAAGGAGTTTAACTTCAGCAGATAAAGGCTGTAGCCAGTTCCAATTAAAATCTCCAAGTAGTACTATTTCCTTAAAATTCAAATTTGATAAAGAATTGGTCAGAAATAAAAGAGATTCATTTGTTGCTCATTTGTTGCATTTCTGTTCAGTTTGAACCAGTTTGATGGACAAGGAATATCCCATTTTTAGCACTTTTTTCTTTTTAAAGGGTGGAGCATCAATCCCAAGGAAGTGGGGCTAGTAGGTCGTGATGGTGCTTTAGAGAGGCAGCCTTTCATGGTGGCCTTTTTCAAAGTGAGTGAAGTCCGTATCCGAACTGCCCGGTCTGTGGGCAAACGACGTCAACCGAACCGCAATCGCTCCAACAGTCCACAGGAAGCACCAAAGGGATCAGCTCATACAGGTTGGCCATTGATATTTCCCATATTGTGAACTAAGCCTCTTTCTTTTTTTCTAAACAAGAGAAGTTTAATATGCACTTATGGTAGAAATCAGCCATACAGTCTCTTTTAATTCTTCAGAAGATGTTGACTTGGGATAGTTTGGCTCATCAGATGTTTTTGTATCTGATGAGTTTTATTGAGTCCAGATCTTTACATATTGTACCCTTGCATAATGAGAATATGGACTCAATAAATCCCTTTAAGAGAATTCATTTAAAAAACAGCACATACAGTTGTGTTCAAAATAATAGCAGTGTGTTTAAAAAAGCGAGTAAAGCTCAAAATCCTTATAATAACTTTTACTTCAGTACACACAAATGCATTGGGAACATTGCACATTCTATTCTAAATCAAAACATGAAGAAAGATTTTGCAAATTTGTTATTACTTTACAGAAAGTGAAGAAAAAGGAATATTAGGCTGTTCAAAAAAATAGCAGTGTCTGCATTTTTCTATACAAAGTCAAACATTTACCGTATAAACTGAAAAATGCTTGAAGATTTAGCTTTCTTGTGAATGAC
>JAFVLL020009538.1:0-12477 GCA_021397915.2 Tor tambroides | reverse complement strand
TTTTTGTGGCAGCTGTTCCTCTGCTGATTGTGTTTCAGGTGTTCCAGCGACGTCAGAACGGTTTGACTGATTTCTCCAGGAAGTGGAGTGACTACAAGATCGGCTTTGGCAACCTGGAGGATGAATTCTGGCTCGGTGAGAAGGCGTGAAATAAGATTGAATTATAGACAGAGCAGTTAGAGCTGTCTGGAAAAAAATCTGCTACGTGATGACCTATTAAAAATATAGTCAGTTAAGGCCCCATTAATCTCTTCAGGCTGATCTAAATTTGGTCAGCACTTTCTCACAAATGTCTGAGTTTTATTTAAGCTTCAGTCCTGGAAATGTAACTCAGTGATGAGTGCTCTTGACTAGCAATGAGAAGGTTTTTTTTCATTTAAATATTAGATAGGCGGATTCCCAAAATGCCTAGCTTTAGCCGAGTACTTAACCCTAACTTGCTTCAGGGACACTGTATAACTCGCCTATTAACTTGCATTATACAGATCACACTTTCAAATGAGAGACAGCGTGGTGCTGCTCTGAATAACTATGAAAATAACATAAAGTCTTCTAGCGCTGTGAGAGGCTGCATCAAATCACCATCCTTTGAAATTCTCTGTGTGCCCTCCCGCATACGGTATCTTGTGTTTGTATAGGCTCTGTGCTTTCCGGACCCCTCAGTCTGTCATGGTGACTCTGAGCTTTCAGATTCTATTTAAATGATCCGGTAATTATTTTCATCAAAATCCAATTTGATAGAAAACAATAGAGCCCCTTTTCCTTTTTATCCCTGATGCATAAATCTTATTAGAAAGCAATAATTATATTCATTAAAAATCAGAGAAAAATAGCATTTGTACTCGCCATGGATTTCAAAGCACTGTCTCAATTACAGATAAAAAGTAAACACTACAAATTATGCCTCTGCAGACATTTATGCCTGGATAATAAGTATAACTATATTTAGTGTGGAAGGAGCTCATTTGAAATATTTCAGCTCACGAGCAGAAAGTAAATACTGTCTGTAGCAGTTCTGCACTGAAGAGCGTCTACGTCACATCCTATATACTCATAACTACAAAAATGAAATCACTTAATGACTATTATGTTGGAGTAGAGGTTGTGGAAAACGCACCTACAATAATCACTAGTATGCCTTCTTACCGTAATAATTAGCAGGGCTGTGTGGTCAGTAGAAATTCTCTGTAATACCACAGTGTGATTTAATAAAACCAGAGCTGAAAATAATCTATTCTGCATAGACTGCATCACAGAAGAGAGCTTGTTATATTTTTAGTTTTACCACAGTGTGACACTCTGCTTGTGTTTGGTGGAAACATGATCTAACTGCAGGTTGCTTATGGCCTTTATGGTATCACAACTTGTTGTTGTGTCTTTGGCTTTTCAACATGTTTTGTAATGTGAAGCTGTGTTGTAATAGTGCCAGTCTTGTCGTTCATTTCTGGAAAAAAATCTTTATTGCGTTTGTGTCCATCAAGTTTCATATAAAATTAAAATAGGCTATTTTATTTTTCGGCTATTTGTGGGTTGAATTTCCTGAAAAATATAACTATATTTTGATATACACTACTATTTAAAATTTGGGGTTATTATTTTATTTATTTTACTTATTTAAAATAAATTAATACTTTTATTCAGCGGGGGTGAATTTAATTGATCAAAAGTGACAGTGGCTTACACAAAAATATTAAGCAGCACAACCATTTTCACCATTGACAATAATAAGAAGTGTTTCTTGAGCACCAAATCGGCATTTTAGAATGATTTCTGAAGGATCATGTAAGATACTAAACACTGATCAAATTCAGCCTTGGTGATGATAAGAGACTTTTTTCAAAAACATTAAAAAACCTTTCTGACCCCAAACTTTTGAATGTGTAGACTAATACCAGATTTAAATAAAAATACCTTGATGGTTATATACCACATCACACATAGTCTACATAAATTGTTACTACACATGAATTACAAAAAGAAATGTTATTCACAACCCTAAAGAAATCAGTCATTGTGGCCCCTGTACTTGCAAAAGTAAGTTGCCCCTGGTATATTGAATTATTGAGAATCTTTTTTTTTTTTTTTTTTACATAGTAGTAGCATGTACTACACACATTTCTTATTTATCTGCAAAAATGACCTACATTCCCCACAAACACTCTCTGTTCATCAACCACACAACCCGGCAGACACAAACTTTGCTTCCCTGCTCCATTCAAGCATTCAAAGTAGAGAGCACGTCTGCTTTCCCATGGTGCTTCTCACTTCTGCATGGTCCCTGCAGTTTCCTTATAATTCCTCACCTGGTCATGACACTCGGTTACTCCTGAATGGTATATTTTGGTAATGGGGCTGAAGATCAACCATGCAGACAGGACAGTACTATAGAGATATGGTGTTATGGAAGAAGGCGCAAAGTCATTCTGAAAAGTAATAGACTCCACTAGTCTGTTCCAGGAGATTTCAGTGCAGCCTTCCTGGACTGATAAAAAATATATATAGTATTTTCTTTGCAACGCATTTGAAAATTAGTGTTTTTCCTCAGAGGACACAGAACTAATTTTATGTATATTTTCAGTTTCTGCTCCGAAAGTTATGCTATAATAAGAAGCATACAGCCTGTTCTTCATTAACCAGTGTGATAAAATGGTTTAAAATGGTTAATTTTATTCCTCATTGCACCGAAAAAAAATACTCATTAGTTTTGTCTTGTTTTACAATAAAAAAAAAAAAATCTAATCACTGATGCAGCACATTTACCTGAGAAGCAAAATTGTGTAAGAAAAGGAAAATCATTTTCAGAGAATATCTTGAACTAATATGTTTGTTTGTTATTTTTATTTTTAATGAATTAATTATTTTATTTTTATTTTATTTATTTATTTATTTTTGGCATGATGTTTTGGTTTTGCTCATTCTTTTTTTTTAATATTACTCCTTTGGAAAATAGTTTATTCCTGTTTTAAGCATAAATCTAACGAAATTTTGCTAGGTTAATGCTTAAAATAATGCTAGTGGGATAATAAAAATGTGCAGTGTGCTGTTAAAATACTTAGCCCAAAATGTTGATGAAAGTGATACGATTCTGTAATATTTTGGATATCATGCAGTGTAATGCCTGGCTGATTTTAATCAAGTAAAAACACAGTCTCTTGCTGAGATTGTACTGATTGGGTCAGTAAAAAAATGGTGTGCATGCTGCTATTTAATGAGTTTTGTTTTTTTTTAACTAATCTCATTACAACAATGGCTGCCTTTAAAGATGCTCTTTGGCCACGTCTGGTAATTCAGATCTCTTCCGCTAACCGTTACAGTTCATCATCTTTCTGCTTTCTAGGTTCATTCTGTGGCATTAAATCCTGAGGTGAGTTTAAAGGCTTAGTTACAGTTCAGAGTTACGGCACATCCTTGTAGATACTCACAAAATAGATGGAGTTCTATTATCAAGAGACATCTACGCTATCAAAAAGTGATTGTGTCTTTAGCCAGACAAGATGTTTCTCCACTGCACAGTCAGAAAATTTGATTATCTTCAATAAACAGATTGTTTATCTGTAGTCTTTTGCTCCTTATCTTCACAACATATAAGAGTCAGAGAAAGTGAGATGGACCACCAAACAGGAGGACTGCTTTTATATTAAATTATAGGCTCTTATCAGTGAGAGCCATACAGTGTTTGAAGGCAACATTTTCACATGTTAAGAGGCTGGAACACAGGGATGAGATAGTATGGATGGTAGAACATGTTTTTTTTTCCATTTTTCCATGCAGGCTTGGACAACATTCAGAAGATTTCAGCTCAAGGTCGTTATGAGCTTCGCATTGACATGAAAGACGGCCAGGAGTCTGTATATGCCAACTATGACAGGTTTTCCATTGGAGATTCCAAGAGCCTCTACAAACTGCGGATAGGAGAGTATAATGGCACCGCAGGTGCGGCTGGAGGACATTTGGCCATTCATTTTACATACACTGAAAGGAAATAACTTGTTTTTGATTCATTCAATCATTTAAAACACCCCAGAGATGATCTCTTCAGAGTGGCTTTGGATATTTAAGCCTATTAGTTGTAATTATATTCTCTTTTTACTTCAGGTGACTCTCTAAGCTACCACCAGAGCAGACCTTTCTCTACCAAGGACAAGGACAATGATATCGCTGTCACCAACTGTGCACTGTCCTACAAAGGAGCCTGGTGGTACAAAAACTGTCACCGGGCCAACCTTAACGGCAAATACGGAGAGTCCAGACATAGTCAGGTAAGCCAGGTAGTCTTAAACACTAGACTGAAATGTCTGGTTCGGTCACATTTATCGATGTTCTGCAAACCGTGGCGAGTGAAATCCAGTTGTTTCAATTGGAATCTTAGAGATTGGGAATATCAAGTGAGGGAAAAAGATTCCCATGCAGATTTAACAACAAGTTCAAGATTTGCCATTGTTTGACCAACACAAAGCTGCTTGGTTTGAAAGTGGCTTCTGTGTGAGCTGTGGTTCAAAGATCACTAGACTCTTGATGACAGACAATTGACCTTTTTTTGCCCCTGAAATTTTGCTAATGTGGCCTTAACACCTTAAAACAAGGGTTGTTTCCACCACCTATACAGTATATGGAATTACAAGAAGGCAAAACCTGCCTACACATGAAAAATCTCATAGGAACTTATTACCTTGATTACTATCTTAATTCAGCGAATTGATCTTACACCTACAGGTCCTTTGTGCTTTGTGACTCATTGTTTGTGGTTTTGTTTGCAAGGGCAGGCGTTAAAAAGACAGGAAACATGCAGAAGCATTTTGAAGTTAACTGAAAGCAAATAACGCTCAATATGTGAGAGTCACAGGCCAATGGTAAAAATATTCTAGATCCGTCCTTGCTCAGTTGCATTGTGTCATGTCCTGTTGTCTCACTGTCTGCTTTCATTTGAGCTTTCTCACAAGCTTTAGGGGGTTGGTGTAGCTTATTATAACCGATAAGGTCATATTTCCCATTGGTATCAGTGGTATTTTTTCATAGAAGCGGAGGTTAACACTCTTAAAACTAATAAAGGTTTTTACAAGAAAAATATTCTTTTGAGAGGTGTTCTTTGTGCAGTATTTCAGTGGCAATAACATTGAATTGCTGAGCAATTTTGTAAATAAATATTACACATATGATTTTTATGCATTTTGATAGATACTGAAATGTACATTATCAACATACTGACAGCATCTACAAATATTTTACTTATGTATAGCTTATCTAGAAATTGTACAGATCTTTAAAGAGGTCATGACATGGATTGTTTTATTATTTTAATATGTTCCTTGAGGTTTACTTATAATGTAAATAAAGTCGTTTTTTGCACAAAATGATTATTGCATGTCCTTTATGGCTTGCCAGTAATCGGCCACTGCTATGATTGGCTAATGTCATTGAATGGGAAACGGTATCAATGCCCCACCCCCTCACTATTGAATGTGAGTGTTTTGACAACATGATCAAAATAAAACAGTAACTTCCAGATAAAGCATTATGAAATCATTTACTTACGGTTTGTGATACAGCTGCGGTCAGATCTAGTACCACTTCATCTTTCAACAAATGTTTCTTTGTGAAATCTCCATGACACTGTGCCTCATTTACAAAACAAAATGCTCTGATCAATCCTCTGACATGATCCAGGATGCCATTAAAAATAAACTGTCCACTTGTTCCTTACTCCTGTCTCACTTGTTCTTTCACTCCATTTGTCCTATTGACAACAGACTCAAGTGTGTGGAGTGTGTCAGAAAGTGAACGTGCATCTGTATACTGTATCCATTGTAGACAAGATAGCGGTAGTGATTGTAATTTATATTTGCTTTTGACATGACAACACTCGCATTCAGCGTAATCAAGTGTCACGCCGTTAAGCGACTGAACGCCAGTCGGCGGGGCCTATGGTGAGAAGATGACTATTTGTCGATGTCTTGCTCTGGAGGCAGTGTTTATGCAAACAACTGCACCTGGGTGATCTTGCACCTCAAGATCCTAATGAGCCACTTTTGGAGCTTGAATAAATAAATGCTTTGTTTATAATCAGGAGGATGTTTAAGCTATGAAACTTGCAGGATGTTTTAATGGTACAAAGACCTATTATATGCCAAAAGAGCCAGGCAAATTTGATTTCTCATGTCATGACCCCTTTCAAACTTGTCTGGCAAAACTGAAATTGACTAAATAGTTTCATTGTAGCCTACCATGACTTAATTTAATTTATTAGAAATTCCATAAAATTTAACACATGGATTCAGTAAGGTTGTACAGTTCTGTATATCAGTTGCTGGATTTTAGATATTTTTTAATGTTTTACAAGTACTGGTCAATATTTACTGTAAATGCTTGTTTTCAATATTTTTACATTTAGATTACCTTTGCTTTCATCTAACTGTCACTTAAAGTTAATCTTTAAAAACACTTATAATTTAATAGCATTGTTAAATCTCAAAATTATTAATACATCGTTTAAAACAAGTGATTTATTCTATTTTTTAGTGTTGAATTTTTATGAGTTATCGGCTTAATCCTCTTAAAGGGATAGTTCACCCAAAAATGAAAATTCTGTCATCATTTGCTCACCCTCAAGTAGTTCCAACCTGTATGAATTTCTTTGTTCTGCCGAACACAAAGGAATATATTTTGAAGAAAGTTTGTAACCATGCTGTTTTGGGGCACCATTGACTTCCATAGTAGGAAAAAAAAATACTATGGAAGTCAATGGTGCCCCAGAACTGCTCTGTTTCCCACATTCTTCAGAATATCTTCCTTTGTGTTCAGCAGAACGAAGACATTCATAGAGGTTTGGAACTACTTGAGGGTGAGTAAATGGTGACAGAATTTTCATTTTTGGGTGAACTATCCCTTTAAGACCCTGTAGCCTCAAATGAGGACATTTTATTTTAGTGAATTTTCTCTGAGACTATACATGCCACAGTTTTAAGTCTGTACAGAGCATATTCGGAGCTTTTCAGAGATACCAAATTATTGGATGTTTCACCATGACCACTACCTCTCCTTGGTCTTCAAAAATGTCTGAAATTAATTTAGTGGCACTCTTATGGAAATATGATAACATTTTGTAATTATCATTTAAATCTGTCTAATTTTTAAATTGTGTGTCATAAATCAACATCTCAGGAAAATGTTATGGGGTTTCAAATCAAAATATGACTTTCTGTTACGAAACAGGATGTTGATTTCATACATGTCCTCACATGAGGACACCGGGACTAAAAGCATGTTTATTACGCATTTTGGGAGACATAACAAATGAATAGGGAAAGAAATTATATTTCAATATTCTATGAAATATTATATATTATTATGAAAATCTTGTCAGTTATTACTCCAATTATTACACTTCTTTTTTTATTACATGTTGCCCCAAAAACACATTAATATGCAAATTAGATTTAGTTTATAGATACATTGTATAGGTAATGAAGTTCAAGCATACAGGCTATATTTTACACACATTTTGCATAAAGAAAAAAGGTATATCGAATCATTCTGTTATAACATAGTTGAGAATCATCTTTATATAAAGTTTGGTAAATAAAATCTTAAACTAAAAATGTATTGGTGATTTAAAAAATCTGTTGTTTTTGCCTATGCATGTTGATTCGTGTCTTTTTATTTTTTTTAAAGAAATTGAGTCCCGATGTCCTCTACCGAGGACATAGCATAACTTATGAATGAAATATAATTTTTTATTTTTTATTTATTTGTTACATTATTCTAAATGCTCTAAACAATTTAAAGACATGAAAAAAACTAATTTTTTCCTAAAACTTTTTTCTCGGGCCTTAAGAAGTTAAAATGCAAATAATTATTGGCTTATCAGTACAGACTAGGATTTTAATATCTGTCTATCCCTCAAATTCAATATTCTTTGAACCACATAGAATTCGTAAATATTTGTGTGCTTCTTAAGTTGTACGAATGTAAAGGTTTTACATTTAAGATGCTAAAACAAATTCATATTTTGATATTGTATGTCTCTGTGTCTATCTATACATATGTGACCCTGGACCACAAAACCAATCATAAGTAGCACGGGTATATTTGTAGCAATAGCCAACAATACATTGTATGGGTCAAAATGATCGATTTTTCTTTAATGCCAAAAATCATTAGGATATTAAGCAAAGATCATGTTCCATGAAAACATTTTGTAAATTTCCTACTGTAAATATATCAAAACTTAATTTTTGATTAGTAATATGCATTGCTAAGGTCTTAATTTGGACCATTTTAAAGGCGATTTTCTCAATATTTAGATTTTTTTGCACCCTCAGATTCCAGATTTTCAAATAGTTGTATCTCGGCCAAATATTGTCCTATCCTAACAAACCATACATCAATGGAAAGCTTATTTATTCAGCTTCCAGTTGATTTATAAATCTCAATTTCAAAAAATTGAATATTATGACTGGTTTTGTGGTCCAGGGTCACATATGACAATGTATCTGTGCTAGAACCACACTTCATGTATGAATACCTACTGTACGAATGCTAATGAGATCATAGATAAATAACTGTTTGTGTATTGACATTATGTGTTTGACTTCGCAGGGTATAAACTGGTATCACTGGAAAGGCCATGAGTTTTCCGTCCCTTTTGTGGAGATGAAGATGAGACCTTTCAACTACCGCAGCATCAGTGGCAAGCGGAGGAGGTCCACCCATTAATCTACCGTCCTACTAGCTGTTTCTATTTTTAAATAGGGCGAGGAGGACAGAAGGAGCGACGTAACTTATTTAAATCTTCGAATGACAAAATCCCTTTGACGAATGTCTGATGTAAATTGTAAACCTTGAGGTTCGGTGACTTTCTATATGTGTAATGCTATTTGTTCGATTCTGGGAGATTGAAAACTAAGTAGGGTTTGGTATTTTTAGCACGTTTACAGTATGAGGCCTGTGGAAAGAACCTCATTATTAAGTGAAGAAAAGATCATTTCTCCCTTTGAGATAAAAGATTTTAGAAGAAAATGAATGCCCGTTAAAATGAGATGCTTCTATTTTTATAAATCATGAGAAATACCTTTAAAAAAGTAACTGAATGATTTTTGGTCAGTTTTGATTCATGTTCATGTGACCCATTACAGTGTTACATTTTGCATTTACTGTAAACTGAAGCCAACAATATTTGTTTTATTGTAACTGCATTTTCATCTCATATTTAAACTTAAACATTAACAGTTGGCCATTGTACTGTTGAAGCGTTGCAGTCAATGAAGTTGCAAATGTTGGATTTTCTGGAAAAGATGATACAAAACACAAAATGTTATTATTATTATTATTATTATTATTATTATTATTGAAACCTCAGAAACCAAAGAATTATTCAGTATCTGAGGTCAAAACAGATTGAAATGGAAAAAAAAGAATGATCACATGTTTTTCAGTCATATAATTTGCCCCATATTTGATTTTATTTGTATTTTAAATTCTACAATTTTGTGCAAGGCTGTAAGTAATAATTTTACATCATCCCACATCAGATTTTTTTTTTTTTTAGGTATAGACTGGCCTAAGAGCACTGATATGTACATATGAAAAACTCATATGGAGAATTTTTACATAGTTATGTCTCGCACTCCATGCTTTTGAGTGTTTTGTTCCTGTAGACTTGCAAGAATAATGCTATCCATCTGTGTCTTGGTAAATCCTCTAGATTAATAGAAATTCATAAGTGAGTGCAGGAGAATTGCAGTGTTTTGCACTGCAGTGGTACATGCAGAGTGAAGACCATCTGAAGGGTTCTTCTGTTCATTTCATGCAGAGTCATTGTAAAATGGAGTTGGACAGACACCTGCTGACAAGCAGTCAGGCTTGAGCTTTCAAGACCTGACGTACACACAGTAGGTTAAAAAAGCAATGCAACTCCTAGTGCAACTTAGAACATAGCCTTTCTTCTTTTACCTTTTTGTACCTGACAAGAGTATATTATTTCAATCTGTAGTTTGACATGGCCTCAGTGTATTTTGTACAGTGATCGAAAGGTTTGTGAAGGAGTGCGACCATGTCATATTTTTCTAAACCTTCCTCATGCAATGTAACTTTTACCTCAGCAAGATAATAATTCAGATTTTTCTTCTTTAATATATCTGTATGCTTTACCCATTTCTGTAAGGCTATAGACAAATATTCTTCAGTTCTCCGGAGTTCTGCTTCTCACAACACCTGTTTCGCATAGTGGCAAATCTCCTAATGAGCCTCTTCTGAGAGACGACACTATGATGTCTTCAAAGAGTTTCTATGCTTTTCCTTTGCTTCTATTTTTTCTTTCCTTTTTGAGGGGTAAGATTAGAGAGTGTAGCAACAGCTGGGATGGGAACTAGAAACCAAGTAAATTCTTAATAAGCTCAAGCTAATTGCATTTAACACTGAAAAATACTTACATTTTGCTTGCACCAGAAGGCATCATTTTCTCCAGTTACTGTTCTGTTGAGAACATGGGTGGAAATATGTGTTCCTTCTTTTGTTTTCTAACCGTTTCCGTCAGAAAACTAATTGTTTGTGGGTTCACAGTGAAGCAGCCCTTCTGTAGTTGTTTCTGAAAGAGGAATAGAGACTTTAGTGTTGTGTTGACTGATTGAGACAGCTTCTCAACAGAGAGAGAGCAGATTTTCCTTCATTATTCATTGACTCAGCATATGGTGGGGGCACTTCAAGTCCCCTTCATTCATTCATGCCTCCCATCCAACAAACCACTCATGGTTCCATATTCACCACGGGAACACACTTAAAAACATGTTACAAACAACACTTGGAACTCTAACTCTGTGTTATAAAAGGCAACTAGGTCATTTTACCACCCTCTTATACATTTATTTAATTTCATTTTGATATTGTAAAAATTCCCTACATTTTGTCCTAAGAGGATGTTGTAGAGCAGCAAAAATGTCCGACTGCTTGTCCTTTACCTCTATGGCTCTTGGAAAATGTGTTTAGCATGAACACTAATGAAGCAGGTGATGTGTGCAAAAGAACGGTCTTTGAGACATTTGTCCCTAACTCGCTAACCACACTGTCAGATAACCTTGGATATTATTGTAACATCAAATTAGCTCTAGTTTAACTTAAAATGTGCTGTATAGTTCCTTTTTTAATACATTTTCTACACATTAATAAAATATTCCAAATAAAAATCTGAGTTTGACTGTGAAGTGACTTTATTTATTTATTTTATTATTATTATTTTATTTATTTATTTTTTACACACCATTGCAGGCTGTGTAGCCAAATAAAGGCCTATAAATGATGAATAGTTTTGTTAACATACCCAACCCTCGAATATACTGACAAACAGATAAAAATATTAACAGAGATTTATACCACAGTTAGCTCCGCACCTCAAATTTTATTGACAGAACGGCGTTTCATCCACACTTGGACGTTCAACTGTTTGTGTCTGTGTTTCGCCAGTCAGACACTGTTTTAGTTTGTGCATTTCTGGTGTGGATATTTCAGGATTTTCTATTTCTGCAAGTTACATCGATATACCAGTTGGTAAATTTATGAGTGAGTCATTGACTCTGTCATTCGCTCAAACAATTCGTTCAAAACACTGATTCATCATAAACATCTGTGCTGCTCGCTGCAACTGTTTAACCATTTCTGCTTTGAACGTTTGGAATTATTTTTGTTGGCGGAGCAAAAATGCACAAAGTAACTGGCAATATTGTCTAAAATGTAAGTTACTCTATATTAACTTCTCGTTTATTGAAAGAGAATATTAAACGAAGCTTTGCGAAGGAGTAGACTGAGTACATTAACTGAAACACCTTAAATAACTTGCGTACACAAGAAGTCCGAGCCGTGATTTTTGCTCCACACTTGTGTATTAGTGTTCTCTTCGATCGTGGGAAATTTGAAATGTGTGTGTCTTTCCACTCCGAAGATATCGGCAGAAGTTTTCTTTCCAAGGTGAGATTTTCAGTTGAAATGATTTCACCATGTCCCTTCCACAATGAATAGCTTATTATTCTTTTATGATTGTTAAACTTTACATATATCTTTGCAAACGTTACTCTGTGCTCTAAAAATAGACATATTTTATGACATTGTGCCATGCAAGGTCTTTTCATAATCTAGAGAAACCTGCAAGCATGTCAGTGGAGTATGGTTGAGACACAGTGTATCAACTGTACCTGGATTGGTGTCCTATTGCTTCACATGCTGTTTAGTTGTACAGTGTTGTAACAAATATTAAGGAATTTTAGCTCTGGTCAAGCTTTTATTATGAATTTTAGCTGTAGGGAATTCAAATATTAAAATTAGGGTTGATTTGATATGATTAATTGATATTAATCAAAACGTCAGATTTATACTTCATTAACAATCGTCCCGCGAGTTGTAATATCAGTATATCTGTAACGATTTAGTTTATCTTATTTAGGCCAACAAATAGAATAAACCAAATATTACTTTATGCAAATTTATGAGCAT
>JAFVLL020009536.1:0-27085 GCA_021397915.2 Tor tambroides | reverse complement strand
TGTTGCACTGTGGAGCTTCTGTCACTACAACAAATTCCTCGTATGTGTAAATATACTTGGCCAATAAAGCTCATTCTGATTCTGATTCTGATTCTGAGAAGTGCTCTTGCACTGCATGCACTGTGATTGCATAATGACGTTCTGGCGAACTTTTTGTGTGGTGATTGGTGAGTTTTTTTTCCCCCCAGGGAATTGGAATAGGTCTTCATTATGAACAGAGTAAATGAGTGAATTATGTAAGAAAAGAAGTGTGCACACTTACTTTGTCAAAGTTTTTGCTTCTGTTCCCCCGTGGTTGCTCTCTAGATTTTTATGGGATTTAATGAATCAGTAGCTCTTAAATAAATAAAATAAACTAAACTTCTGGCATGTGATGAATTCATTACACTTGTTTCTTGATGCAAAAAAGAGTAGAGGTTCTAGTGTGCTAGAACAAACTTCAAAACTTACTGAATCAGAACAGAAGCAACTTCACACGTTACCATGCAAGGCTCATTCAGCGATTCTGACTCCATTAAAATGTGTGCTCATGCACACCACAATTGACGAGGAACTCTCTGTGGTCTAATATGTATTTACGAGACTATGCCTGCATGTATTTGACTGCTGGCTGCGAAGTGCTCTCTAACAAGACTATCAAGGCTACTTGATACAAATGGACACAACATAGAAGGGAAAAAGTGCCCTAGAAAGTTCTAATGAACAGAAGTTAGTTTGACATTTAGTTACTTTTCACAGTTGCCTCACTCGTTAATGGACTCTTTATGCAGATTACATCGATATGCCAGTAGGCAACAAGTAGCGGACAATTTGAGTGATTCGTAGAAACAATTAATTTTACTGATTCATTCAGGAACGGAATAAGGAAAGACCTTATAGGTTAGTCATTGAATCGTTCACTGAACCGATTCATTTAAACACAATCAGTTATGAACAAAATATGAACTATTCATTGATTCATAGAAACAATTCATTTTAGTGACTCATTCAGAAACACTCATTCATTCAGGAACAGAAGAAGGGAAGACTTTAAAGGTTCGTAATTGAATCATTCACTCAACCGATTCATTTTAACACAATCAATTATGAACAAAATACAAACTAAATAAATGTTGTGGCTTCATTGGCTCTGTTGTCAGGACTGGTTGATGATGTCTGTGGATTATCAGGAGGGCTGTGGATGATTATATCTGTCTGGGTGTGCAAGGGAGAAGTGTTGAAAATAAACTTCTTCAAAGTAACCGGCATTATTTTAAAAATATAACTATAAGTTACTGAACTTCTTGTTTATTGAACTGTTGTTTGATAGTCTTATCAGTTAAGTAACAAGACATTGGCTTTGGATAATTTGTGCAGTTTACAGTCAATTATGAGATTTTTTTTCCCATATAATGGTGAGATTTATGTAAAACCATTTATTGGCAGTATTTTTGTGCATTCTATGATTTCTATATGAGTTTGGATGATTTAACTGCCATCTGCCTTCTCACGCTAACCTCCTTGTTGCCATGGTAACTTGATTAATCATCACATGTTTTCTACAGATATGAAGAGGTCGGAGCATTAATGAGGGCACAACATGAGATGAAAAACCACAGACTTCTCCACTTACTTGTTGAAACCTTAAGAAATACTGCAAGGGTCACGACCATTTTAAAAATGACAGATGATCTGGAAGTTGATAAGTGTTATTAAGTTTTATTGAGGTCAGAGTTCATGGTCTATGTTCAGCACACACATCCACTAAAGCTTATTAAGTAAGTCACAACTCCAGTCAGGCCAGATGACCCTGAGAGGGTTCAAAAACTGGAGATCACCTTTGAAAGCATTTGAATCACTTTTATGAGCATAATGGAGCACAATTACAGAGATCATTACTTCATTAGTTCTCATGCAATGAAAACAAGCAATTAGAAGTAATAATTAATAACCAATAACAACAGAGAGGGGTATTCAGCACACATGAAGCTTTTGATGGTCTGTGAGGGACATTAAACTTACTAATCTGCCTTTTGCTTTGTTTTGTGTGACACTGCTGAAGTAAAGTTACTAAGGCAAATGATGTTCTGACATGAATTTAAAGCATTGTTTTAGAAATACTGTAGGATGAGTTTATTTTAGAGCTCATTAAAACATGCCCCTTGCCTACTCTTCGCACTGCTAATGTAACTTCATTGAACCTAATGACAGAAATTGAATGAAATAAATTTCTGTCATTTAGAAAGTCTATATTTGGTGGGTTACAGCAAGTCAACAGCAGGTTAACCATGGAGTTTTAACATTTTATCTATAATGAATCAGTAATGTCACTGTTTTACTGTGACTTAAATAAGACTGGAGCAGTTCTGTTCTTAAAACTTTCTTTTTCTTCTTTGCCACTGTTTTTGATCCCCCGTTGATGTGAATCAATAATTAACATTTGAGTGTGTATAAAAACTGTACATTTGTCACTTTGATGTGGCTTCAGCTGTATACAGAGTGAAATTGCTACCAACAATGCTGGAGACAAACAGTTTGGTTTTTTATTGTATTAATCAATTTCTCATCATTTTTCAAAAGTCACTCTTTGTAACACATGATTATTTTTTCCATTACTTCGCTCTAAAATATTACAGAAATATAAGAATATTAAAGATTTGTCAAGTTATTCCACTACTCATCAGAAAATTGAATTGTTTATTACTGGAAAAGCTTCTCTGTTTTACTAAAAAAAGGAGCTGAGTTAGTAGTATTACTTTTGTGTTGTACATGGCAGTATTTAATCACTGCAGGTCTAACAGGCATGTAAGTGTTGTAAGTGTGAAGAAGGTCATTGCCTTTGGGTACATCCATACATGACTAAATGAGGATCTGTCATAGAGTAATCCATAAATGCTGTTTTTATCTGCCACTCTCATCCATATAACATGAGGTGGCACGTCTGTTTCTATGTGTATTAGAGCCTAGACAGATGGTGCCACAGTTAGAAATGTACACACATACATAGATCCTTTCCAATGTTCTTGTCTATTTTGGAAAGCAACAGGAATCCAGGTGGAGGTCCTTTTACCACCTCTGGGTGCAGGGCAACACGCCTACTGTACTCTATAGAATGACACATTTGGTTAGAGGCAGATTGAATAAAAGGCTTTGACATTATTCGCTGCTGTTAGAAGCTTTGTGCTGCTTTCAAAGGCTTATTTTTGTGACAATTTTCTGCGTGATGGAACCAGAGGGGTCATTTGAAAGTTTGATGCATGTAATCAACTGTTTTCTTTATTCAGGTCATCCATTATGATCTCCTTTTACAACAGAGGACAGTTCTGCTATAGATGCATGCAGTTTTGAAACAAGCTGGCAGCTAGATTTCTCAGAAAGGTTTGTACAGAGAGAAAGGGTTCTTTTTATTGTAGAAATGTGAGGTACAAAATGTCTTGTCTGAGAAGCTTCACCTTGAAATGCATTTCTTTGACCATAAATGCAGTTATTGCGAAAGGGCTGATTGCATGATCCTTTTCTTATTAAGGTTTAATAAAAAAAACAAAAAAAAAACATAGAATGTAATTAAAGGAATAATTCCCCTCAGAAATGAAAATTTGCTTAAAATATACTCACCCTCAGACCATTCAAGATGTAGATAAGTTTGTTTCTTCATTGGAACAGATTTGGAGAAATTTAGCATTACATCACTTGCTCACCAAAGGATCCTTTGCAGTGAATGGGTTACTGTCAGAATGAGAGTCCAAACGGCTGATAAAAACAATAGTCAATCAGTTAACGTCTTGTGAAGAGAAAAGTTGCATGCTTGTAAAAAAAAAAATAATAAATTGCATTTGGCCATATGCATAATGCATAATAACTTCCCCCAGTGAAAAAGTCCATCCCCTGTTGTCCTTTCTAATCAAAATCCACTGTTTTAGGCTGTTTTCACTTGTAAATGGTGCTTGATCTGTGAATATTTCACTGAAGAAAGCAATATTATGGATAGAGGACTAATTTGAAGTTAAAAACATCTTAATTATGGATTTGTTTCATTACAAACATGCAACTTTTCACTTCACAAGATGGTAATTGATGGACTGGAGTTGTGTGAATTACTTTTGGATTATTGCAATGTTTTAATTAGCTGTTTGGACTCTTATTTTCACGGCACCCATTCACTGCTGAGGATCCATTGGTGAATAAATAATGTAATGCTAAATTTCAATTTTGAAGAAACAAACTCATGTACATCTTGGATGGCCTGTGGGTAAGTTTTCAGCAAATTTATATATTTATTTATTTATTGGTAAACTACTCATTTAATAAATGAAGTCAGTTCTTTAAAAGTGCACTCTGAGTTCCTGTTTACTTTTAGCATGTACATATATGTATATAGATATATATATGTACATATTAGTCCCTATAGTACTATAGTACTAATAGCTGTCAGCCTGGGTACATGAAGTTTGTTAACTATTGCTGCTTTACTCCTTTTATCTGTTTTTCTCTATTGTCCCTTTTTGCCTACAGTGCACAGCATAAATGAGTACACCCCCTCTGAAACTTAACAAATTCAGCAATTACGCTTTACTTAGAAGACATGTTAGGGTTCTTTAGAGATATAATATTCCAGGAAGTCATCTTGATCAGTTACCAAAGAGGAATGTTAAAATTACTCTGGAAAATGCAATTTTCTTATCAAATTGATAAAATGTTGTGTTGCAAAAATGAGAACACCCTCCTGAAAGTTACTAAATAAAAATGTCTAGTGTAACTTTAAGGCTGTTAAACCAAAACCAAATGTTGAACCAAGACTGTTGAAGATAAGTCATTTCTTGACAATTAGAAGTGTTAAATAGCCCATTGAATCATTCTCGGACTTAATGCTGACAACAGTGAAACCACTTGAGAGAGAACTGCCAGGAGATTTATTTCTTAGCATAAAAGAGGACAATGGTATAAGAGGAATACTAAATTATTGTTTCAAGTGTGAAAATATAGCAAAAGTAACACAGAAATTCAAAAACAATGGACTTGTGAAAAGGCCCCTGAAATAATTAGGTCTTCACTTTAAGTTTTCATTTAGTGATGAGTGAGTTTTTGCTAGAAAAACAGCAGGAGAAACACCAAGAAAGTGTCTCAGAGCCACCAAATCTATGAAAATAGTGACACTTTATCCCACAGAGTATGACGCAGCCTGCAGAAGTGACATGCGTGGTTGTTTATCCACACCAGAACTACCTACTGTAGCCAAAGCAAAATAAACTCATTTAACCTCTTCCAAGGCCCATATTTACAAAATAGAGACTTTTGGGAATCCATACTCTGGTCTCAAGAGACCAAGTCAGTCATTTCGGATCCAAAAGCATCCACAATGTTCTGGTGTTGCTAGAGGAGGAGTACAGTGAGAAGTGCTTGGTATCCACAGTGACGTTCAGTAGTGGTAAAGCTCTTATATAGGGATGAATGAGTGCTGAAGGTGAGAGGGAGTTGTGCTTGAATTCATGTGCTGTCATGAATTCACACACCACTGTGGGATGTAATACAAAAACTTGAAACAGAAGATGCTACCTTCCCCTCATTCCCTGAGTTGTTGGCCATTTTTTCAACATGACAATGATGATATGCATTCTTCCGACGTGAAAATCCTTCATTTCACCCAATCTTACCATTCTTGAGCACCTATGGGGGATTCTGTACGATGAGCTGAGCAAAACTCCCCATTAAAGACCAGAGCATTTAAGGAGGTCGTCCTCCAGGAGTTAAACAGGACAGATGTGAAAATTTGTCATGAACTTGTACACTCAGTGCCAAGAAGGGTCAGAGCAGTATACTTAAAGTTCTGGAGGACATACTAAGTACTAGAATATTATACATTTGCTGAATTAAATCTAGGGTGTACTCATTTCTGCAATCCTTCATTTAAACAAAATTAGCTAGTTTACTTATTTTACAGAACATATTGTTTATATGCATATTTTGTTGTTTTTATTAAGTATATGTTTAATACAATTTTGCCATCTTTCCATGAATTATATTATTGATCATTAAGAAAATACATCTTTTATATTTATTCAGAAGGGGTGTACTCATTTATGTTGTGCACTGTATGTAATATTCTTTTGTTCTGTCACGTCCATATAACATTTTTGAATTTAGCTGCACTGCTCTGTAACCAGACTGCTGAGTTTCTCTTTGCTGTGTGCTGGCCGTGACCGCTGTGTTTGTGCTTGATGCAGTGGCATTTATCCCCGATCTGTAGCCTGGTAGCCATGGGTTGTCGTGGTTTGTTTTATCACTCCAACAGGGACTAATTGTTTGGATTTTTTTTCCACTCATACTCATTCAGCTTGGTCCGGTGGATCAGCATGTGTGCGATATACCTTCACTCTAGACTATGCATGAGTTCTGTTGTTTTGTTATATGTGTGTGTGTATGTTATATATATTATTTTGTTTGGTTTGCTTGTTTTGTTTAGATGTATTTTCGTATTTATGGTTGCCTTCAGCGCTTTATGAAGTAAACATGCTATTGTTATTATTTTTCAGCAGCATCTTGATAATTAGATGACATGGCTGGTCATGTGACACCGGCATTGCAGTGGCCACGAGAAAGCAACTCGCTCCAAGCTTTTCTAGAAGACTCATATCTCATGTAAGTGTATATGATATTTCTCAAAACAACCTTGAGGCATTGGTGAAAAAACACCTTGAGGCAATCATATTCTTAAGCAGAAACTTTCTGTTTTGGAAACATAACAACAATAGGCACTGTCACTCAAAAGAAAAACACTTTGAACATTATAACAAAACATCTAAATTAACTTGATAACATTTACCAAAAACTTTAAAACACTAAAAACTCTCTGGCGATTCCAACTGTGTTTGACAGTGTTCACTGCTCCCTACATACTCACCTGTAGAAATTCACTTCACAAAATGTTTTCATCTGAAACACAACATTATCAGTCCCAGACAACAAAAGTCGGCATGGAATTGAAATTCACCCTATCTGTTTACTAATGCATGTAATTGACACTGATCTTTTTTTTTGACCTTGTAATAATCAAAATGTCATGTCCACTCAGTGTTCTGGTGTAACGATATGGTGAACTTCTCCATTCAACAGTTGAAAGTTAAAATACCTTAATGATGAATTTGTTTGTTACAGACATGCAGCTTTTCACTTCACAAGACATTAACTGATGAACTGGAGTAATATGGATTACTTGTGGATTATTGTGATGTTTTTATCAACTGTTTGGACTCTCACTCTGACGGCACCCATTCACTGCATCCAGGATCCAGTGGTGTAATGCTACATGTCTACAAATCTTTTTTGATGGAGAAACAAGCTCATCTACATCTTGGATAGCTTGAGGGTGAGTAAACGTTCAGCAAAGTTTCATTTTTGAGGGAACTATTCTGATTAAAAACTGACTAAACTGAATAAAAATTCAGTTTGAAAAAATAGTTTGTGACTTCTGGCCAACTTTCTCTCTACATTTCCTGTGAAATGATTTATCAGCGTACACTTGTTCTTGGCCTATACCATTTGCAGTGCCCTTTGAGTTTCGTATATACATTCACTACACTTTGTTATCTTACCTAAAGTAATATGAATACCCAGTGAAGACCACGTTTGCAGTTATCGAGCGGGCGACTGGCAACAGGGCTGGGTTATAATTTTTCAAGATTTTGTTGCTGCTCATTGAAACAGTTTTATCATCTCCCTCATCAAAACTTCAATCCAATATGTTGTGATATTAAAAAAAATTCTTGATTGATTAAACCGTCCTGTCTCTCTCGATTTCATTTCAGATCCTCTATAAGGCAGCAGCGTCTCGCCTCAATCAGGCGGCTGCTGAGAGTAAGTTTAGTCTTCATTAGAGGACACAGATGAGGCATCTGTGGGGAGATTAGGCCTGGTGTGAGATGGCACTTAGTCAAACCCCCTGCTGCTCTCTTCATCAGCTCCTGTTTATGGAGGGAGAGAGTGATGACGGAAGGTTCTCTTCTGGCTTCAGGTTCTGCTAATTGTCCAATAGGCCGGCGGCGTATCAAGGGACAGTGTGAAGATGTGACACTCCATCTTCATATGGCCTAACTACAGCTTCATGCATTCAGAGTGATGCTCTCTTTTGGCCAGTGTTTATAAAACTTGGGAGTTTCATTTGGGCAAGCTGAGGCAACAACATGAAGAATGAGGCTAAATCTCAAAGATAAATGGCTGTGTAATTTTTATTTGCCAAAGTAGCTCTCAAAGACTCTTTTTACACTCTCTTTCAACAATTCACTCTGCAGTGTAATGATTCATGCCATGCTGATTCAGTTCAAAGTGTCAAAGCATCAAAGTTATGGTTTAAAAAACATTTTTAATATACATTATATACAAATAAATAATAAAAAAAGTGTTTAGAATAAAATATTATTTATTATGTAAAATATATTTAGCATTAGTATATATAAGATGTTTAACATTTAAATACATTAAAATATGGTTTGTACTGTGTATGGTAGTTCTATTTAGTCCTACACCAATAAATACGGCATCAAATAAAAGAAACATTCAATTCTAAATTCCACTGGCAATAACTCCAAACCACAGTCAGCGGCTTTCTATCTTTTTCTCACCGAGATCTACTTTTACTACTGCAGACAAACATTAAGAGATTATAGCTTTATGCATTTTATCAAGAAATAATAGGAGGATTGTGTGTTATTTGAATAACTAACATAATATAACAATAACAGTATAGCAGAAGCCTTATGAAATGTCTGATAAAGCCTTTTACCATATTTTCCCAAATGCTCAAATAAAACTGCAAAAAGACTCAAGGGTGTTTGAATTACTAGTGTATTTTGTGTTCTTTCAAACTAACAGCAAAAGACCTTCAGTTTTTATGTACTCTGATTCAGTCGTCCTACACCATGGAAATGAGTTTTAATGCAAACTTTGAAATTGCCAAACCATTTCACCTGTTCTTTAGAATCCTTATTTTTATATCTATTTTTGAAAGGCCTCTTACTGAAAGCAATGTTAAAGGCAAATGTTTTCAAAATGATAAAAAAAGGGAAAGGTTATTGAAATAAGTGCTTTAACAGCCTTTCAAAATGTTGTGGAGTTTGGCAGAGTGAATGTGGGCAGGACATTGAAATATCTGTGTATTCCTGCTTTTAAAACAAATCCGTTTTATAGGTCCGTAATTGAATCACAGACACATTGTAGAGTATGCGAGTAAAAACACAGGTTTGATGAGAGAAGGCAGAGCACTCAGCTGCGATTAATGAACCGCTCTTGTCACTGAACTGGTTTTATATGGAGTAGAGTGACCTGTTTTACTTATATTTCACACATCTTTATTTATGACATATAAACAGCATGTGTGAAGTTGATCAGTGGAAGTGCACCTAAAATAATAATAATACATTTTAAAGATCACTTTAAAAATAACAAAAGGACTGTCAGTTGTAAGTACATCTCTATTTCCACAAATGCCAGTGATTGTTGCATAACCAGTCATTTGATAAATTGTTTGGTTACACATCAAAGGATCTATTTGGTTTCAATCTCATCTTGTTACCTATTTCCTGTCTACAGATTCCCCTTTCATTTTTGTCTTTATCATATTGTTCCAGACACCCAGCATGAGGTTCTGATGGTGCAGATGTATCTGATTGTGGAGCACTCTATTGATCTGCAGAACGATGCAGCTTCATACCTGGTGAGTCACTCTGCCTTTTCTAGCTCCCTTAGAAAGTGAGTTTTGCATGAGAATGTAATGTGACACAAGGGGAAAGAAGACAACGACAACAAATCCCTGAGTAGAACCCATTTGTTGTAAAACTTTTCAGGACATTTAGCGTGAAGAAAAGCTAAGATGAATAAAACAAGGAAAAAACAGCTGCTGATGTTCCTGTTTCTATGGTGACTGGAATAATCAAGAGCATCTGTGTGTTTTCTTGCAAGAAAATTGATAAACTCTTAAACATGTTCATATATATATATATATATATATATATATTTATGTGTGTGTGTGTGTGTGTGTGACCCTGGATCACAAAACCAGTCTTAAGTAGTACGGGTGTATTTGTAGCAATAGCCAAAAATACATTGTGTGGGTCAAAATGATCAATTTTTCTTTTGTGCCAAAAACCATTAGGATATTAAGTAAAGATCATGTTCCATGAAGATATTTTGTAAATTTCCTACTGTAAATATATCAAAACGTAATTTTTCATTAGTAATATGCATTGCTAAGAACATCATTTGGACAACTTTAAAGGCGATTTTCTCAGTGTTTTGATTTTTTTGCATCCTCAGATTCCAGATTTTCAAATAGTTGTATTTCAAATATTGTCCTATCCTAACAAATATTCAAATAATCAAATTTTGTCCGATCCTAACAAACCATACATCAATGGAAAGCTTATTTATTCAGGTTTCACATGATGTAAAAATCTCAATTTCAGAAAATTGACACTTATGACTGGTTTTGTGGTCCAGGGTCACACACACACACACACACACACACACACACACACACACATATATATATATATATATATTTACACAGTATACAGTATACAGGAATATATACTGGAATAACAGAGGGAAAATGGCATGAACCGTTTCTTTTAATTTTAAATAACACAAAAACTTTGTGTGATTTGCTGCTGCATTTCCTATCTAGGAAATTGATGGACTGAGTCAAGGATCATTAACATTCAACTACTTAATGCCTTTTCTGTCCCACAGTGTGGATGGTCCCCTGTCCTTATAAAAACTAACAGAGATGTTTTAAAAGTTTAAGATTGAGGGGATGTGTTGAATGCTTAGTCTTACAGTTAAAGAGAAAACATATTTCAGATTAATTCTTCAAACTCAAATCTCACTACACACTTCATTGCTGTCCTGAAAATGCTCAGGAAGACATTTGCATCTGAAATACAAAGCCTGCTGCACACATACAGTCTGTTACCTTCATGTACTGTATTTATATGAGTGTGTGTGTGTATGTACCTGGTATTCCCTATGTTATGGAGACCAAATGTCCCCTCAAGGATAGTAATACCAGTAAATTCTGAGCTTGTGGGGACTTTTTTTTTTCAAGCTAATAATCATGAATATCTGAAAATCTGAAAGGGGTGTGTGTGTGTGTGTGTGTATGTGTGTGTGTGTGCTTAATATTCTGAAGATCTGCTGTATGCCTCTGGTCCATGATTTTGTACATGTATTTAACTGCATCTGTAATATTTATGTCCCTGTAAATTATTTCTTTTAAGTGGGATTTAAATAAATTTTTAAAATGTGTTTTAAAACTGTCATTATCATTTTGCCTCTTTGTCAGGACACAAATAGGTTCAATGGTGTTTAATAATAATCATATGTGATGTATATAATGATATGATCGTATCTTTATCAAGTCCCTAAACCATTCACTGCCACATAACATAACAACAGAAGCAGCCAAAACCTCATTTAATGGGAGACTGTCTTGTTTTAAAAGTTTAATGATAAAAAGTTATGCTTGACTGTAAGTTTTATTAACCTTATTTCTTTAAATATAAAGTAGATTATATTGGTTATAATTTCAATTGATGCTAACAAGTGGCATGATGAGCAAATAAATGTTAAACATATAATTTATCAGAAACTTCTATATTAACGTGTGAGAGAGCTGATGTTGCTGTAAAAATATTGGTTATTACAGGAATATTGATAAACATCATGTATTTTCAGTTCATTTTTTGAGTTGAGTTCAGTTTTGAGTTGTTTGTTTTTAACCCGGTATGAAATTAATGTTTTGGCTTTAACGGTTTGGAGACACTGGAAACATTAAGTCCTGGATTTGCCTTGGCACTGTTTGATCCAGCATCACATGGAGTTCCTCTAATTAGTGCAGCTTATTATAATCATACTACAATGGGTGGCACAGAGAATGTACATGATTAATTGAGTAATTAAGTTTGAGTCTCTGGGAGCCTCTACTTTGAAAATGAAATTCCCTTTTCGTGGTGATGGCCTTTAAAGGATTTCCTTTTTTTGTGTGTGTGTTGTACATTTTCCTTCTCTGTCCTTTGATCTTACTTTAACCAAATTCCCTTTTTGGAAAATATTTAATTTCAAGTACAATCATGCCCTTAATAAACAATCAGAGTTCTGAATTCTTCAAAGAGTTTCAGAAGAGTTAAATTTTTTTTGACAGAAGTAGTGTTGCTTTCGTCAACGAAAATTATGACTAAATATCGTCGTCAACGAACCTTTATCACGTGACGAAAACGAGACGAGACGAAACGTAAACGCTGGTCATGTGACGATGACTATAATTAAATGTATAATGCAATATTGTTGACGAATAAAAACGACTAAATGCTTACAAAATAAAAACTATGCTAAATGTTCCCCTCATTTTCGTTGACCAAAACGAGACGAAACGAAATGTTATAACGCTCTTTCGTCTCGTTTAGCTAGCGCTATTATTGTTATGATTTTGCAGTATTTCTGTTTCCTGTGTCTCACTTCAGCGGCTGCATCAGGTCGCACTGCGCAGACGCAGGCGACGTCACTTCTGCCCCACTCAAGTGGCATTATTTAGAAGACGACAACAATCAAAGTACTGATGGCCGTCAGCCGGGGTCTGCCTTTAGAAAATGTATGCGTGTGTACTTCTAACATGTTTAGTTGGTAAAATAAATGTTGTAAATTCAAATCAGAGCGTCTTCCGTGTCTGGAATGGATGTATTCTTGAGTCTATAAGGTAACAATAATATAATAAGATAACCTTGTTTGAAATGGATTTGGCTAAAAGAAAATTTTGGTTTCGTCTATACTACTAGGTATTTATACTATATTGATTGGGTTAAATAGAACTGCATTACTAAAAAGAGCCTAAAATACAATTTTCATTGACTAAAACTAGACTAAATGTCATCAGTTTTCGTCGACTAAAACTAGGCGAAAATAGTCATGGATAATTCTGACTAAAATAAGACTAAAATGCTCAGACTTTTAGTTGACTAAAACTTGACTAGACTAAAAGGAGTATGAACGTGACTAAAACTAATAAAAACTAAAATGACAGCTTCACACAAAGACTAGACTAAAACTAAAATTAAAACAGGCTGCCAAAAACAACACTAGACAGAAGACATTAAGTCCAGACACTGTCAACGTGACTAGATTTGGAAAAGTTCAAAAGAGTTATTTTTCCCCCCCCAGGTTCATCAGAAAACTGACACTTAGTGCTGACTTGTGAAGCTCAAAAGTTTTGACTTCTTTGGACATGCTGAATTCTATATTTGTTTTCATTGTTTGCAGAACATCCATGGTTCTGTCTCTGATTAGACGAACATGCCGACAGAATATCTGTCTGCTGCATACATCAGAATCGAGCTTGACTTTCTCAGCAATCACGACAGACAAATGACATTTTAAATCAGTCTTTTGCCTATTGTACCAACTCAAATCCTTCAGTGTTTTTTAAGGTAACCTATGTGCTAAAATATGCTGGTTTCATTCAAGTATTATGTTTTTTTCTTATGTTGTTTCTAACAGTGTTATTTTAGTATTACTGAGATACTATTATAGTTTTTTAAAATATATTTTGAATTATTTTATTTTCTGTTTTTTTTTTTATTATTATAGTTAACAATTCTGTTGTATGTTTTTGCCATTTTTGTTGGTTATTTCCTTTTTAAAAAAACTTCTATAATGTTTTTAGTCATTTTTATTTCAGGTTAAACTAAAAAGAGAAATGTTGCTTTGGCAGTTATATATATATATATATATAGTGGCGGGAGGAGCAAACGACAGACACAGTGGGTGTGGCGTCAGGCCTCGGAGAGGCTTTTATTAAACAAAAACAATCAAAAATAAAGTGTCCAAGGGAGAAAAAGTGTCCAAAATAAACAGGGAATCTGGTGTCCTCGTCGTGCTCCGGGGCGGGGGCGGCGGCTTCGTTCAGCGGCTTCATCCTCCTCTGGCCGCGGCGCTTCCAAGGGGTAATACGGCCCGGCATCCTGGCCCGTCAGCCGTCTCGTGGGTGCGGTATTCCTCCGGACCGCGGGTCCGGCAGCTCGCGTCTCTGGCGGCGGCGCGGGATTCCCTCTACGCGCCCTTCCTGGACCTACGAGGACACCAGCGTGCATGCACGAGGAAGAGACCGGTCTCTCGAGGAGAGGCGCTCTCGGCATTTAACGGCGGCGGTGATGAGGCCCTATTCGGATCAGGTGCGCCTCATCACACGCCGCCAGACCGGGCTAGTTTCCGCGCCTCTCCTCTCACACGCCCACTCCCGTCGGGAGCCTGGTGAAGGGCGGCGAATAAGGGACGGGGTGGTGATGATATGAAAGGGGGGAGGCAGCCGACTCGTCACAATATATATATAAATATACCAGCATGACTTTCTTTCTTCTGTGGTACATAACAGAAGATATTTTGGAAAAATATTTTGGTCCATACAATGAAAGTCAAGGGTAACCAAAACTATTTTTGTTCAAAATATTTTCTTTTATGAGGGTGAGGGTGAATAATGACAGAATTTTCATTTTTGGATGAACTATCCTTTTAGTAACTGAATCATTCTGACCACATTAAGTCACATTAGGTTCCGGCAATAAAATATTTAATGGTCAGATCAAGTGGAAATAGGGTAATGATTGTGCAGTGTCCCTTTTTACAGTTTTAAGTTAATTATTTAAAATTCAAACAGCATGACTGAGATGTAGGTGTACTGCAAAAATCACCCTCAAACAACAAAGCAACATTCCCATCCATCTTCTGCTTTGGTGATTCTGGCCGGGTCTATTCAAACACACAGCTATTTCCTGGGTGTCCAGTGATGCGGCTTCTGTAATTATGGTTGGCACGGTAACCTGTAATCTACTGAAAACAGGGAGCACTGACACATTTGAAATGTCTCCAACTTTATGTATGAATGCACAACACATCATTTTTGTTGACATGCACCACACTCTCTGAAATCACTTTCTGTCATTTTTTAAAGCAAACCTGTCCCTTTATTTATCAGCACACATATATGAAAAATGCTGAAAATGGAGGCTCTTAGCAAATGTTATTGTCTAACATGTCATTAATGTCTACTGTGGGATTTCACATCAGATGAATTATCTTTTTGTCATTGAAGATTTGGAAAAAAACAGCCATTTATGGTAAACAGCAAACAGGACTGTAGCTGTAGATCTAGTTTATGACTTCCCTGCCCTTTCCTTGATTCTAAAATGTCTTCTGCAGTGCACAGAAAAACAAGTACTCTGTAATCTAATGTGACAGGTCCAGACCCAAGCACACACATTCACATAAACATTGTCAGCTGTTGGGACATTTCTGGAGGGAGACAGCCAAGCGCTCTGTTCTAGAACCCTGTTCTGATAGTAGTACCAGAGCGATGGGGTGTTTTTCCCTCCAAAACAGTCTATTTTCCCTCCAAAACAGTCTTTCTCATCCTTGACAGATCCAGAGAGATTTCCACAGCCATCTGCGTTATGTGTAGTGACCATGTGTGGTTCCCTGAAGGTTTTGCTAAAGTTTATGTGCTCTATTTTCACAATGGAAGTGAAATAATAAATTTGAGAGGCAGGATCAAAAGTGTATTGTAGTTCTATTCTAAGAATGCTGAAGCTGGTTTAGCATATTTTCCAAGAATCAAAAGTGAAAGTTACAGAGCCGTGTTTCATTTGTCTTACTGGTGTTTTTGAAGGGTTTTGAATCAAAACATTTTTTTGAAATGTGAAGAATTATCTTATGCTCACCAAGGCTCCATTTATTTAATCAAAAACACTGTAAACGCTAATATTGTGACATTAAAATGTAATTTATTCCTGTGATGCCAAATTTCCTGCCGACATTTCGTCAGTCTTTGTTAGGATAGGACAATATTTGGTACAACTATTTGAAAATCTGAAATCTGAGGCTGCAAAAAAAATCTAAATATTGAGAAAATTTGCCTTTAAAGTTGTCCAAATGAAGTTCTTAGCAATGCATATTGCTCATCAAAAATTAAGTTCTGATATATTTACAGTAGGAAATTTATAAACTATCTTCATGGAACATGATCTTTAGTTAATATCCTAATGATTTTTGGCATAAAATAAAAAACGATAAATTTGGCCCATACAATGTATTTTTGGCTATTGCTACAAATATACCCGTGCTACTTAAGACTGGTTTTGTGGTCCAGGGTCACATATGTGTCAATTTAATGCATCCTTACTGAATAAATTATTAATTGCTTAAAATAAAAAACAAACCTATTGACCCCACACTTTTGAACAGTAGTGTACATATCATAATAATTACACACATTAGACATTTGAACAACACATGCAAACACCTCATTTTATATTTTATTTAAAACATATTGAAGATCTAACCGGAAAAACAATTCTCAACTTCTTTCATGATTCATCCTTCCAGTCAACTCAATCAATGACAGCAGTGAGGTCAGCTTTTTTATGGAACATATCTGGCCTTTATATAGATTTATATAACAAAGGAAAAGGAGTATGAGTATGAACTCAAGTCAAGGGGAAAGAAAAGGTCAAGTTCAGGGGCAAGTATAGAGGTTGACCTTGAAGCATACAGTTATTAAAAGGTCCCACAAAATGGCCTTGGCTGGATTTGTTCATGAGCACATCCCTCAGAGACTGTACCCGGAGAAAGCTATGTGTTAGCATTTCCATTTATATCAAAGGCATTGCTCTTTTTCTCCATGGATTGCAGCTATCTGTCTATCAGTAGATTAGCAGGTGCGCTCTCCATCGCCCTCCGTCTCTCTGGGGGTGGTAAACACACCAGCATCACGCCATTAACTGCTTATTGAGGCATCATTTCTATCAATTACCTCTGCCTAAATCCCTCTATGCAAATCAGTCCTCAAGGACATGCTCAGCTGTCACTCTCCACCAGCCAGTCACTGTTTGTGCCATTGATTATAATGGAAAAAAGCCCAGGAATGGGGTGGTTTAGAGGTGGGGCTGCTTATTATGACAAACTGAATTCTTATCTCTCTGAAACTTGTCATTTGTCTCCATTTTCTATATCAGACCTCATCTTAATGGCAGGGAGTTTTAGGTACATTAGCATGTCATATTGCTTCTTTATTTAGAATCACAAGACAGGAAAGAAAAATTAAAAAGGTCATTTTTCTTTCGATTGTTCTGGAGAATGTTGGAAGCCTGCAAGACTCAGTCCACATTTTATTCTCAAAGATCAATAATTTGATTTATTATTATTACTATTCATATTACTGTGTTTTAATATTGAATTTATAGACTTTTTTCTTTTGATATCTCTAGAAAAATGTGGGGTCATTGCATTTTAAAAAAAGAATTTAATACTTTTATTTAGCAAAAACACAATCAAATATGACAGTAAAGGTATTTGTTACAGAAGATTTCTATTTCAATAAAATGCTGTTTTTAATCTTTCTATTACTCAAAGAATTCTTAAAATTATTTCCACAACAAAAACATAAAGCATTACAACAGTTTTCAACATTGATCATAAAAAATGTTTCTTGAGCACCAAATCAGCATATTAGAATAATCTCAGACAGATCATGTGATCATGAAAACTGGAGTCATGGCTGCTGAAAATGCAGCTTTGCCAACACAGGAATAAATTACATTTTAAATATATATTCAAATAGAAAACAGTGGTTTAACTTGTAAAATATTTCACAATATTACTGTAAATAAAAGCATAAGAGACAAACAAAAACACTAAAAATTTTAATTATTCAGGACTTTTGACTGTATATTTTGGGTGTACGATCACACATCCAAATAAAAAAAAAATAAAACTTGAATGTGCATAGGTATTTTAAATTGGAATAATATTTCACATTATTAACACATTTTTGATTGAATAAATGCAACCAATGGTTCTGTACATACATTTTTTTTTCATTTTCAGATATATTAAAAGATATTAGATATTAAAAGGTATTAACATATTAAAACATTTAAGATATTAAAATTTATTTTAAAAAATGGGGAAACAGGTGAAAAAAATGGATTCAGGTGGCATGGGGTCAAAAAGTCATGGTGCTGAAAGCACTCTAGACAAGTTAAACAAAAGCTTGGTTTAGTCTATCCGGTGAAATAGTCAGGATTTCCACATGAAATTCAAAGTCTCTGTTTGGGAAACAACTGGCTGCTTCGTTCACTTCCTGTGACAAAACAGAGTGGCTTCTTAATGCTGGGCCACATTTACGGAGCATTCACCCTGCACAAAGAAACCAATTACTCTGACAAGGTCGGCAGAGTGCATAGCCATGCCCACAGTTTTATTGGGCTTCCAACTTAGAGGTGATTTTGTGTATCACTGAACACCATCAGAAGGGAGGTTTTCATCCACTGGAACTAAGGAGTAGTACAACCCACATTAAATGAACAGGAGGAGTCATCTATTTCTGTAAAGCAAGGATTTAAATCAGAATGCGAACTTTCAGTTCAGCAGGCCTGATTTCTTAAATTAAGAATTAATTGGGGGAAAATAGGCCTTGTCATATGTTGTTGTAAAATGAAACAAACTGTTTTAATTTCTAGATGTTTTTTTTTTAGCCCTGTTGGAAAATCCAGTTTAAACTAGTAGCTGTATCCAAACTGGTCCAAGCTGCTGAAACTAAACAGTGAAACTGCACAAATCTAACTTTAAGACAGTTTTTATACCCGATTTAACACTTTAAAATACCTTAATTGGTGTAGCCTTATAGTTGGGTTGATTCAGTCATACTTCAAAATGTTATTGAGTTAAATGCTTATTTTAGACATCACCACATAATGCACATTTTCTAGGCTATCTGATAAAACATTTTAACAGTATGTGAAACATGGTGGCTAATGTCTCAACCAAATACCATGTCAACTTGAAAGAGGCTTACTTAAAAAGCTTGTTAGGGGATCAATCTTACAGCGCATGTCTGAAAGACTAAAGCTGGACATGTGTGTTGTTCAGCATGGCCACAACTCAGAGCCTTTCAACATTGTGACAGATGTCTGTTCTCACACAGGTTTTATAAGCCAGACTACAGCTGTGTAGTCTGGCCTATAAGAGCTTTTTGAGAAAAGAAAAACATTGAAAGGCTCTGTGGACGACTAGAGATGAGGAGTTGAGCGCGACCGCCTCATGCTCCTCACTCAAACCCACTGTCACACGAACTGACATTTACTGCCAAAATACAGTAATACGAGCCCCCTCTTGATCTGAGAGTGACTCTGCCATGAGCAAACTATGATTTAAAAATTTAAAAGCGTATTAGGATGTGATTCACTGATATCTTACATAAACATGGACAAGATGAATGAAAGCAAAGCACAGAACATAATAATCATTGTGCTTGTGGTATTATGTTTCCATTCTCCTTAGGAGCTTTATTAGATTAATTTGTGTTTAATTCAATATTCTGATCACATTAGCTACCTACTAGTCACTCTTCATTTATATCACCAGTGAAAATGAAAAGGAGACAGTGAGATGTTTATCTTGATCTCGTCTCATGCAGACAGACATGTAGGTCTGGTCCACAGCTTATATTGGTGAAGATCTGCCTGCTTAGTACGCATGAGACCGTCTGACCAACATGTGAAGTGACCAACCAAAGTTTGCTTAGTTTATGTGCTGTTTAGGGGTGAATTTATCTGAAAGAGATTATACTGCCATAACAGAGCATCATAATGAACAGAAAACACTATAAATTGTGGAAACTTTTCTGTTCTTCCAAAATAATATAGGCTTGTGTGGATATCTAGTGAACTTGCTACTAAGTACTTCAAACAAAACTTTAAAGAATATCTTTCAGAATATCATTCAAGATTTGATGCCTCTCTTCTGGACAACATTGGCAAATCTAGTGAATATTTCATCAGTTCGACAACATACTTTCCAGTTTTCTATGCAAAATGCATTAGATGGTCAGTGAACTGTGCTGTCTGAGGCTGGCATGAAAATAAAATTGCTGAGTTACACTGGCATTGCACTTGAAAACTCACACTAGAACACCATTAAATTCATTCCTCTGTGTTTCAGAATAATCACAATAAATTGGTTCCCAAGCATTTTGAGTCACATAAATCAAAGCCATTGTTTCAAGCATCACACAACTTTTAGTGGATGAAGAAAGCAAATAGCACAAACAAAACTGTGAGTTATGATTAATCTTCATCTCATATGAGTGCACTTCATTTTGTATTTTAGATTATATTTACATTTTTCAAAAGTGATATTCATTATTTGTAAAACTTTTTTAATGAGGAAGAAACCACCAAAAGTGCTCCTTTATTTTGCTCTGAGTTACATCTTTCCCCTGTATTTTAAAAAACATTTTTTTTTATGAGCTGACTGTTCAGAGACATGGAGCACTTCAGGAAGACTCACAGTTTTGAGTTTTAGGGGACAGCAGGGTTTATTCTACATCACAATGTCTTACTTCTGCTTTGTTGCCAGCTCTTGCGTGCCAGCGAGGTGCTGATGCAACGTTCGGGGGACGTATGACAGCGTGCGTGTGTGTGTGAGGCTGTGCCAGCACTCTCTGTGTTGAATGCCCCCTGAGCCTGCTGGAGAATGTGTCAGATACAAAGACATCAATGCCTTCACACTATACAGGACAGATAGAGAGATATGACATAAATTAACAACGATTAATAATATAATGTCAAAGGAAACTTTCTGTAAAATTGAGTTGTTGTTGTTGTTGTGTGTGTATATATACTGTTACATTGTTTTCTATTTCTATTTCACATGATCCTTCAGAAATCATTCTAATATGCTGATTTGCTGTTCAAGAAACATTTCTTATTATTATCAATGTTGAAAACAATTGTGATGCTTAATATTTTTTGTGAAAATGGTGATGCACTACCATTCAAAACTTTGGAGTAAGATTAAAAAAAGAAGGAAAGAAAGAAAGAAAGAAAGACTTTTATTCAACAAGGGTGCATTAAATTGATCAAAAGCAAGAGTAAATACAAAATATTTCTATTTCAAATAAATGCTTTTCTTTTGAACCTTTTATTCTTCAAAGAATCATTAAATAATTTAATGGTTTCTACAAAAATATAAAGCAGTTTTCAACAGCTGAACTGGATGCTTCAACTGTTTTCAATATTTATAATAATATGAAATGTCTCGAGCACTAAATAAACATATTAGAATGGTTTCTAAAGGATCATATGACACTGAAGACTGGAGTAATGACTGCTGAAAATTCAGCTTTGCCATTACTGGAATAAATTACATTTTAAAATATATTAAAATAGAAAACAATTATTTTTAAATGTACTACTGTATTTTGTTAAAATAAATGCAGCCTTGTTGGACATAAGAGACTTCTTTCAAAAACACTACAAATTTTAATTATTTCAAACATTTGTGTATGTGTGTGTGTGAGTGTGTACAACAGTTCTTTCTGGTCATCGAATCTTATTGGCTCAGAGCCTTTTCCAGCAGTGCGATATTATAGTGAAAAGAGAACTACAACAGTTTTACCATTTGTATCACTCCGCTTGCAGTATTTCTCACAGCAAGTGTTATGGCTGACGCTCAAATCCAATATAATTTTATAAATAATACTGTTTTTGTCACAGAATGTAGTTTTCAGAGTTTTTTTTAGGTGAGAATGTAGTTGTTCAAACTTCAAATATACGGTTTGTTAATAAAGATAATGTCTATTTGAAAATTTTCTTTTCTTCTGACGTTTTCGGAGATGTGAGCTCCAGGGTGTCAGCGGGCATTCAGCACAGGTGAAAATGCCAAAAGCAGCCTCACCGCAGCCAGATCTTCTGGAATTTTCCACCGGCTCTGATGTCTCTATAGGGGTTAAACATGAACTATAATTCATTTTGGGTAAATCTAACGGGCAGTCTTTGGTCTCATTATTCTATTATTTGTTCCAGAGCAAATAGTTTTGACTGAGGGCAAAATCTCATCACGTTATATTTTATATAACTAACTTTAATGCTGTATATCAAAGCTGCATTTGTACTTTTGACTGAATTGCTTAGCAACTTTTATGTTGTCTGTTGTTGTTTATTAAATATTATTATTCAATAAATAATGTTTTATATAAGTATTAGTAGTAGGCCTATTTAATAATTGTATTTAGTAATGAGAAACAGCGTGTGTTCGTGATGGTGATTTTAGTTACATTATTCAACCATTAGACGGCGACAAGAGACTGTTTTTATGAGTGAGTCAGCAGTAAAGACTTTTATATTGAAAGAAACTGAAACATGGTTGTAAACAAGTTATTTTTTACTTTCAACAACACCTTGTAAGAAGCAGCCAACAAATGAAATGAATAGTATGACAAAAGTATTACTTTCCTCAGCGGACATTTAAACTAATGTTTCATTGTGAATATGAGATTGAGCTGAAGAATGAATGCTGTATCAGATGCAGGTAATCGCACTCGATCAGTCCATCTCTCTTTCATAGTACTCTACATAACAGCTTTTAATACAGTAATACATTAACCTTTAATGAAGCAACTCAACCTTCCTTCCTGTCCAACGTGCCTTCAGCTTGGGCTCAGCTGTTAAACTGTCAAACTCAGATTTTAATCCGTGGTGGAAGGAAGTAGTTCTGCACAAAAGAGGGTTTAAAGACCCCATTGTTGTCTCTTTTTTATTTACACACTTGTGTCGTTGAACTGTTGTATAAATGCAACATCACACTTGTAGCAGTGCTATATGGCTGTATAGCAGCGCGCTGTGATTACCTACTCAATCACAGCCATGCTGATATACAGCCACATCGCATTACTACGAGTGTGATATTGCTCATTTATATATATATATATATATGAAGAGTTCCAATGCAAAAGCCTCTAAAAGCCATCTTGGTCAAAAATGAGATAATGATACTGAGTGAATGCTCTCCACACATAGTATATGTTTCTCAAGTACTTTCACTTCAAATGCGCAAAATCCCAGCCTCAACCCACTCAGAAGTACCAGTACTTACATAGAAACCTATACATAGTAGCCACAAAGAAATGCTAATTTTAAAGAAAACCGTCAGATGTACTTAGGGGCTTTTGCATCTGAACTCTTCATATATATATATACACATACACATGTAAATATGCACTCTTCACTAAAAAGAGTTTATCAAGAGTCCATTTTTTAATGTATATAAATGAAATGAAGGACTGGGTCAGTTAATTAGTAGAAGTGATCTGACAGCGTGATGATAACTGAAAATGGAGCAATCAGAAGCCTCAGTTCAGAGACTGTAGAGCCCATCAAGACAGCAGTGGTGCTTTTAATCTCACAGACAGAGGCAGACAACCACGCATAGGAACTAATGAGTCAGAATTCAGTATCAAAGGGTCAAGGAAGGTAAATCTTTATTCAAGTCTGCCTTTTATGTTTGACTACAGACGGATTCAAAAGTAAACAAGGAGCTCAGAAGACTCAGAATGACTGATTTTGTAACTGCAGAGCCATCAGGGCCAGATATTACCCTAAACATATCACACCAGGTTTTCTTTGGAGACTGTTTGATGCTGCACAATGACTAACAATGCCAGCTGACCCATAGCTAAATCCTGCCTCGGAAACATTACTAACAAATCCTGTCTAAGCTACTGCTTCTATCCGCTTGTTTGATCTGTTTGTTGTTTGGATAAATTTGCACTGAAATTATCCCAAAATATAGTGGGGTTGTTATTGGGGTACTGGGGATATAGTGATGCAGAGAGGATACAGATTTTTTTATTTATAAATCTACAATTGTATCAGCCTTAATTCCAGGAAAAACACCCTTTAATTTATTCAGGTCTTTGTATAGCATCAATAATAAGTAAAGTGTTCAGAGTTCATTGTAGTCAAAGTAAGTATAGAAATGTTGTTCATACATTGTTATGAGGCTTTTATTCTTTCAGTTCATTGTAAAAAGCTTTTGCCTTCAGACTTTAACTTTACACTAGTGCATGTAAAAATTATATTTTGACCATATTTATTTAATACGTAATAATATTACAATATGAATAATATTCAATATAATGACATTTTTCATTTAGTTTCACTGACTGAAACTATTATTTTTTAAACAAAGTTGCAAATTGCTATTGCTAACAAACAGTTGCTTGATAAAGCATGTAATCTCACACCCTGTGTTAGTTCTCATTTATATGATTATTCTTCATTAAATGTTAATTCTCTTCTAGGTTTTTTGACTACAAACTAAAAAGCTCTATTGCATCTCTTAATGCACTGTTATTAGATTTGACTGATATACATATAGAGTGATGTGTGTGTGTGTGTGTGTTTGTTATTGTTATTCAGTCTTCGCAACTTCACAGTGAGGAGACAACCAAAGCACTGCAGTATGTTACCAGATTACTGCTAGCAATATCAATCACAGTCAGCAAATTATATTCTGAACCTTCTCTGCTAAGAGATTTTTAATTTATGTTGCAAAGTGCAAAATACACATGGGGTTTATTTAAAGGGTTAATCACATGTTTTCAACATGTTGATGTGATGGAGTGAGACAGAGAGAGTTGAAATTCTGTAGGTGTCTGCCGCTGTCTTGTTTTTCAGAAGGCTTTCACATTTCAGAGCATAAAAGTTTCATTGCTCTCACTCAATGCAGTGTTTCTCATGGATTATTTATCAAATGGGGAGTGGCTGTTTATCATACAGCTAATCCGGCTCAGCACAGGTACAGGCTAACGGCTGTCTGCACACTCATCACCCGCAATAAATCTCCGAGCTCGTGAGCCACGGCAGGAAAGACATGTCTCATTCGTTTGACTCATGCAGGGAGGTCCAGAGAGGCGATGCATTCGAGTGCTCTATTTGTTTAGCTAAAACAAGATCTGAAGGAGTGAAGTTGCATAGAGAGCCACATTTTAATCTCAAAACACGCAAAAAGGGCTTTTTGTTCTTCATGTGTTTTATATCTGACTGCACAGACCTACATAATATATTTGTAAGGCTGCAGAAAATAACAGTGGTTCATATTTTCATGCATTGCTTGATTATAATGTATGGTGCATAATTATGCTATTCAGAAAGATTGTGTATGCTTAAAAGAACACTTAGGGGGAGTTTACTAAGAATTAACTATATTAAGTTTATAGTGCCACTGATTTGCACATGCTGTCTGACTTGTATAGTGGCAAATTCACAAAAAAAAGAAAAAAGGATGCAAATGTGGTAACTGTGTAAAACCTGGCCATTTAATGCAGTCATGCAATGCAGTTCTTCATTATGCAGGAATTATGATTATATTACTGTAATAATATTATTGTAATATTAATTCTGAAGTCCCCTGAGGTTATCTCTTATTACAATCGATAATGAAGAAGCAGGATAGTTGCAGTTGCATTTGTATGAAATGAGAGATCGATGCAGTGTGAGCTGGCATTTTTAATATACAGCATTGCCATGGATGACGGCGAAAATTTTGAAATGTCAGACCATTGGATGGCACAACTGACCAATCAGAATTGAGTGTTCCAGAGAGCCATGAAAGAGTGCAGCAGTCTGATCCTGGAAGTAAAAACTCCATTCATTTTCTCCATAGGAAAACTGATTTTTAACAATAACTAACAAAAAAACTTTAATGACAGATCTGTTGTGAGCTCTGAGTTTGTTAATCGATTGTATATGTATATACAATTGTATATATGCAATGCTTCATGTGATTGTAGTTCTTTACTTACTAAAGCCATTAAGTAGTCAGTCTTGTACTTGTATTTTTGACCGATTTTATCTGTCACACCTCTTTAAAATCTTTAGAATTTAACTCAGAATAATTTTTTTCCTTAAGTTTAGACTTTATTTTAGAAATGTTTTGCTTTCTCTTATTTGATGACAGTTTCTTGTCTTCTATTTCCTCATTTTACTCACTAATACCCTACATTTCTTTGAATGTCATAAAACCATCTACTCGTTTTACCCCCCACCCCCTCTCTCTCATCATTTGTTGTTTAACTGGACTCATTTCAATCTTACTATACAGTATTTAATATTTATATCCGTCTCTTTTCTATTTCAGTCTTTGTACTCTCATCTGCTATCTCATTTCCTTTTACTCCCACATGAGCTGATACTCATAATGTAACACTTAATCACATTATCTGAATCCTGTATATAACATTTGTAAAATTTCAATCAAGATGTCTGCTTTACTTTTATTATGTTCACACCTGGGAACATAGAAATGACCCCAAACTGAAGGTCCACTGACTGCACACGACTATACTGTAACACAACTTGATACTTCTCATCTGACTTTTTCTTTATAACCACATACCTCTGTATATGGTAATTCAACTCAATATACATGTGCTTTCATTCATAGTGGTGCTCAATGTTACCACTTTTAACAACCACCACTGTTTCGAGTGCAAATTAAGGTTTGGTGCTTCGGTTGAGCAGAATAAATGCAAATGTCTTTCCAGTCATATTTAAATGCACGGTTTTCATTGTCAGCCTTCCTTTTCTTCAGATCTGACAATTTGGAACAGGCCATTTCCATAGCTTTCCCGACACTTATTTTGCTACCGGTACTCGGCAGTATAAATTAGCTACCTATCAACGTCACTACGTTAGGACTGGAGAGTGTTAATAACAGAAGTTGAGCGAAATTGCTGCCTTTTTTAAAATATGATTCTGTTGCATTCATTTTTCACTAGTAGTTAGTAGTTTAAAGGGCTATTCACACTAAGCTTTGATTCACATATGCTTACATAATAACTTAGTCTCTGTACAGATTTAATTGTCCTTCGGTCAGAATCCAGAGAGGTGTCCGCCTACAGAGTATCCCTGGTTTAGTGAAGAATACTTGCACTGGACCCAGGAAAAAGCATAGACTAATAAAAACAACCTGTTTTTTTGAAATATGGTTCGTTCTACACATTCATAAAATAACAAACACTTCTGTATTATGTACTGTGTTCATGGGCTGTGTATCAATTGCATGCTGACCAGTGCAACTGCTTTAAATAATGCCTTCAAAAAGTTATTTGCGGTTTACAAAACACACACTTGCAAGATTTTCCAGCAGCACTTGAAACTTGATGGAGTTTTGAAAAAATGTGATCTGACAGCCGCCATATTTCTTGCTTTCTCCACCTCTCACCTGTGGG
>JAFVLL020009534.1:0-22013 GCA_021397915.2 Tor tambroides | reverse complement strand
CCAGGAGATTTTAGAGTACTTCATGCTTCCTTCTGCTGACAAGCTTTATGGAGATGCTGATTTCATTTTGCAGCAGGACTTAGCACCTGCCCACACTGCCAAAACTACTTCTAAGTGGTTTGCTGACCATGGTGTTACTGTGCTTGATTGCACCTGTAGAGAAAGCACCAGCAAATTAAGAAAACATCTTCATCAGTTTAACAACACATGTGCTGCAAATACTCACAACACAAACAAATACAGAAACACACTGCAAATACACACAACAAACCAAAAACAAAAATGAGCTGCAAATACACACAACACAACCAAAAACAAAAACGAGCTGCAAATACACGCAACACAACCGAAAATAAAAACGAGCTGCAAATACACACAACACAACGAAAATAAAAACAAGCTGCAAATACACACGACACAACCAAAAACAAAAATGAGCTGCAAATACACACAACACAACCGAAAATAAAAACGAGCTGCAAATACTCACAACCATAGGCGTAAATCCCGGGGGGGGATGGGATTATCATTACAAGCGACTCTGTGTATTGTAAATAATAATGGACATATACTTAAAATAATTGTGTAAGTAGTAAAACAAAATAAGCGCAAAAAAGTTCAGAAATGTTTTTAGCCCCCCTCCCTTGCCTCACGGTGGTTTGGTCCACTGCCTCCTTTCCACCGTTACCGATACACACACGAGCCCGGTGGGAGAGAGTAAAGTTCTTCAGTAGTTATTCGTAAGTAACTTAGGCTGTCAAGGCTATTTTATTCTATATATATATTTATACATCGTGTGAAATGATTCTTTCTATTTAATACAGATGATGCTGGATCATTAATAAATTAGTCATGACAAAATATGATGATATCCGATGTATTTTTCTGTGAGCGATTATAAGGTTACCAAACTTAATTCCGTAGCTTGTCACCCACTATAACTAACACGGCGATAAGCCTGAACTGATATTGTAGACCTACCGACGTGTTGGGTTACTCACAACACAACAAAAACAAAAACACGCTGCAAATACTCACAACACAACCAAATACAAAAATGAGCTGCAAATACACACAACAAAAACAAAAACGCGCTGCAAATACAACACAACAAAAACAAAAACGCGCTGCAAATACTCACAACACAACCAAATGCAAAAATGAGCTGCAAATACACACAACACAACCAAATACAAAAATGAGCTGCAAATACACACAACACAACAAAAACAAAAACGTGCTGCAAATACTCACAACACAACCAAAAAAAAACGCGCTGCAAGTAGTGCAGACCACAACGGCAGGACCAACAATGCCAAAATTACTCCAACAACATGAAAATTAACCATGATTTTATTATATTAAAAGTGTAGTAAGCATGTTTTTTTTGTGGGTTTTTTTTGGTGTATTGATTACCATTTGTATAACCACAGTTGTACAAATACCATGGTTAAACTATGATTTGTATAGCAAAACCATGGTTAATTTGTGGTTACCATGGTTTAACTATAGTAACCATTTTTTTTTTTTTTTTTTAATATAATAAATGTATTTATTAATTAATTTACTTATTTTAATAGTAAAACCATGGTTCATGTTTGTAAGAGAAGTTGTAAAAGTAAGTTTACATAACATTTCCCAGTTTCAGTAATTGTGTATTCCTCAGCTTATTTATGCTAATAATATGAATAAAAAAGCTAAGTGTATATGATCAGAATGTTAAAATAAACAAAAATTGGTTCCCTTAAACATTTCCGATATGGTGTGTGCCTATTTGCAGCACATTTCTGGTTGTGTTGCAAGTATTTGCATCATGTTTGTGTGTTTTGTCACGTTGAGAGTATTTGCAGCATGTGTGTTGTCAGAGTGATGAAGACATTTTCTTAATTTGCCAGTGTTTTTTTTTTTTTTTTTTTTTTTTTTTTTCCATTTGCAGTGCGTTGAGCTTTCTCAGCCACTGTATAATTCAGCCCTCCTGGATGCAATTCAAGAGAAGAAGACACACACAGCGCTTTAGAGCAAACGCAGCCGAATTTGAAGCTGCTGAGCGGTGTTTGGATGAATATGTAAATATGTGCTGCACGCTTCAATAACGGAATAAACACGACAAAAACTGACAGCGGTGAGAAAGCAGCAGTTAAGAACGCATCTGATTACAGCGGTGTTCGGTACAGTTCGCTACTCCAGTAAAGTTCAGTCACGTCACGTTTATTTGTATAGTACTTTATGCAATAGATAGGCTTAAATCAAGCAGCTTTACAGTATTAAACATGAAAAACCACTGTTGTCACTGTCGTTTTGAGTTACAACTTAATTTTCTAATATAAAGGAGCTAGCTAATGAAAAAATCTTTTTATTAGTGGGGGAAAAAAAATTATTTCATTAAGTGATAGTTTGGTTTGCAGAGATCAAAGATTGATCTAGCTCAGGACTATTTTGATTATCATAACCCTATAAGGTATTTTAAGAGAGAATGAATATGTTGTGAATAAAATAGTTTATCCAAAAATAAAACGTCTTATCACTTACCTTTTTTGTTTCTTATCCATATGATTTTTAAAAGGAGATGTTAGGCAGAATGATGTGTCATTCAGTTACTTTTTCATATAGCTAATTAAATGGTGAATGAGAGAGTTATTCTGTCTGTTATCTCATTTTGTGTGCCAAATATATTTATTTGTATAAATAAATAATAATTGTATAAATTTGTATAATAATTGTAATAATGACTTTCAAAAGCTGAAGTGATTGCCTTTATTTATTTGTTAGAATATAATATTTTAACTAATTGCAAAAGCTGAATAATCAAAGTCTACTGATTAGTCAGTGAAATAACTGATGATTAGTCGATTAATCATTCTAAGAATCGTTAGATTAATCGATTCTCAAAATAATCGTTTGTTGCAGCCCTAGAAGCAGGTGAGGCCTCCTTCAGCATGCTCCGGGGCTTGAAGAAGCTCTCTCTGGCCTGGACGGACCTGGATGACAGAGGTCTGGAGGAAATCTGTAGCATGCCCATGCTGGAGAGCTTGGATATCTCTGGCACGAACATCACGGACCTCACTCCTCTGTTGAATTGTCAGTCACGGCTTTTGTCGCTGACTGCGCATGGGCTTCAGAAATTGGAGATGCCAACCTCCAGCTTCATCTTAGTGCTCTCCAAGCTGCAGTCGCTGAGGCACCTGGACATCTCTAATGACAAGCTGGTTATGGATGGAGACGGTTTGGTGCAGCAGCTGCTTGAGCGCTCAGGGATTTTTCCGCAGCTTGTGTCCCTGGATGTGTCGGGCTGGAGAGGCGTGAGCGACGCTGCCGTCGAAGCCTTTGTGGAGGTTCGGAAAGGGCTGAGGTTCATCGGCCTGCTGGGCACTGGTGCAGGAGGATCTGAGCTGTTGAGTGGAGATGGAAATCTGAAGGTGAGAGTTTTCATTCACACTCACTGACTGAAAATCAGGGGTCATGAATTGAGGAATAGAATTTTCCCTGATTTTTGGTGTATAAGAGTCATTTAGTAGGTTTCAGAGCTTAAAACAGCTTTCATTGCTCATTTACAGACTGTTCTTAAAATAATCACATTTGCAACCAAAAATACTAAACATGAGTGATATTTTTGGTGAGATATAAGTTTACACGTAATGATGTCAAAATGTGCATGTAACAAGGATTCTGTGGGTCTTAAATGCCTAAATTCGCTCTTCCACTAATTAAGGTCTTAAATCAGATCAGAAAGTCTTAAATTCATGAAAATGTGTATTTTGCGTAGTATTTTTGTTTTGTTTTCCAGTTTAAATATCTAAACATCCTTAAATCAAGATATATTTTCTGGAGATGCAAATTGAACACATGAAGTCTTGTTTTCTGAGAAACTGAACAAAATTAAGCGAGTTTATGCTTAAAACAAGAACTAACATCTGTAAATGGTGTATGAAAACTTGTTTTGCCTTTCAGTTATGTTGATTTTTCTAAGCCCATTGGCAGATATTTGTTCTTGTTTTAATCATAAACTCACTTAATTTTGATCAGTTTCTCTTAAAAACAAGACTTCTTATCTCATGTCATTTTGTTTGTCAAGTAATTGTATCCTGATTTAGGAATCTTTAGATGTTTGCATAGAAAAATAAGGCTTTCTATTATTTATTTATTCAATTTGTAACATGAATTAAAAATAATGGAGATTATTGGAAGTTTTATGTTCAAACTTTAAAGCATTGCAATGTGGCTTATTGTGTTGCATTCAATTTATTCCTTAAATGTTCTTCATAAAAAGTCTTTTATTTATCTTCATAAAACCTGCAGAAACCCTGATGTAATGTCTTTTTACCTGTGTGTTTGTGAAGGAGTAGCCCATCACATCATTTGTTGTGTTAACGTCATAAAATGGGACATAGAGCAAAAAGATTTGGTGGAAAAATAAACATTTCACTGAGTTTGAGCGCTAAAATGCACACAAGGAAAGCAAATATTAGCTTACTCCCTCAGAAAACCATGTCAAAAGAAAGAATTTCAGACTTTTTACCAATTCTGATGGCACACCTGCTGAGACAAAAGCAGGCTCCAGAGATATAGAAAACGACAGAGACACAGGGGATCGTCTTTCTGTGTTAATCAATGAACACTCAAGTAAAAGTGCAGAAGAGCATTTTAAAACTTTTCAGATTCATGATCACACACAGAAAATGTTTTGTGACCTTTATTAAAATTTTGAATCTGTTTTCAATTTCTATTTTTTGCATTTTCATTTTAGTTAAAGCTGTAGTAATTTTGTTGTGTATTTCTAGTAGTATGTATATGTCTACATAGTTTTTATTATTATTTATTTCAGTTATAGTTATTTTAATACAGTAAATTAAAATGTTACTAGCTTAAATAAAAAAGTTCTTACATTTTATTTTCAGTTAACATTTGTTTTATTTCAAGTAACAAAAATGTTTTTAATGGTTTCTAGTTTCAGTTTTATTTTTAAAACCAAAGATCCTGCAATTAACAGTAGATTCCTAGTAAAATTATAAGTGTACCTCAGGAAACATTATAAAATGCAATTCATGACTGCTTTAATCTAAATTCAGTGTCATCATGTGGTAACTATGGTAGAGCAGAGAGTGAAGCAGACTGGATCCACTGCGATTATTATTTCATATTTACAGTACCTGGAAGCTGAATGTAAAAATGACCAGTTCCTGACCAGAATAAGCAGCAAAAGTGAGACAGGATTCATGCTGATAGTCAAAAGTCTGGATAACTATTAAAAAAAAAAAAAAATTAATAAAAAAATAAATTTCACTGCCATCCCCTTAATTATGTGACAGTCAGAACTAACAGCAGATTTTGCCAGGAGCTGCAAATACTTACTCATTTGTAAATGTATCCAGGTGGCTGGAGAGTCCAATTTAACCCAGGTGTGTGAAGCCTTGAGGAGATACAGCGACCGGGAGAGTTTCATAAAGGAGGTTCTGGCTCATCTCTACAGTCACATCAGTGACATGGAAGAACCTCAGCCACACATCTTAAAGGTAGCCTACAAAAATGTCTTCTTGAGCAGACGATAATCTGATGATCTGTATTTGTAAACAATATGTAAAGGTTATGCTGGTTTGTTACTAGAATCAGTGACAAATATGAGTGTCAGTTATAAAGAAAAGGAAAAAACTTCTGAGAAATGTACTTTTGTAGTTATGTTGGATTCATATAGTTTGTATACCATTTTCAAGAAAAGTGAAAGTCACTTACTGAAAAAAAAAGTGCCGTAAAACTGACAATTCTTGATTCTTCAATACATGCAAGTTTACACATCTTGATCTTTATTTTCAAAATATTATTATTATTTTTTAAATATCATGAATTCGTAAATATCCTTATGTTTTTGAAGTGTCACACCACATGACAACCTGAACTAAACTTGTCTTGTCATAAAAAGGTCAAATTATCTGATATTTTGAAATGCTTATTGGCATTCATACACAGTCATGAGGGTTTGCATGAGTGTTATTTATAATATAATTTCCTTTTTTTTCTGTATGTGGTTGCACCATATGACTTTGTTGGTCGCACCATGTGAGTTTGATTTGACAGACAACAGTTTCTGAAATATTAATAAGCAGTGAAGCAGTATTGGTAAAATATTTATTTTTCTAAGAACCAAAAAGAATTTTAGTTTTTAATGAGCCTTTTTTTCTTCATAATGATGTCAGGACATCAAAATTGATAAAAAATTTAATTCAGAAATGAATGCCCATCATAGAAGGGGGTGTGTTTATTCTGTGTATAAATTGAATTTAATTTGAATGTTTTGAATAAATGAATAGATAGAAATTGGATTTATGTCATGGACCCAGTGGATAATTTTGTGTTGAGACATGCAAACGTAAGGGAAGTTTTTAAGATGGCATAGTTTAAATTACATCATGACATCTTAAACAATGCCTTAAAACTTCCCTTTACTGTAAAAGATCTTGGCTTATTTTTAAAAATGCATTGTTGTCGTGTCCTGAATGATATTTACATACAGCGTCCGTGTGTCTGTTCGTGTTTCAGCTGGTATTGGCTGGAATGCGACACCACACAGATTCTCTGCACGTTCAGCTTGTGGCCTCTGCGTGTGTGTTTAACCTGACCGTACAGGAGCTGGTGCTGGGGATCCCCTTACGCCTGCTGGGAAATGTTGTTCAGCAGCTTCTTACAGCCATGAAGAACTTTCCAAACCACGGGCAGGTATGTACACCCGAAACAGTTTGAAGGATAAAGATTAAAGGGATAATTCATACAAAAATGAAAATTCTGTCATCATTTACTCTCCCTAAAAGTTGTTCCAAACCTGTATGAGTTTCTTTCTTCTGTTGAACACAAAAGAAGATATGTGACCCTGGAGCACAAAACCAGTTTTAAGTAGCACAGGTATATTTGTAGTAATAGCCAAAAATACATTGTATGGGTCAAAATGATCAATTTTTCTTTTATGCCAAAAATCATTAGGATATTAAGTAAACATCATGTTCCATGAAGATATTTTCTAAATTTCCTACCGTAAAAATATCAAAACTTCATTTTTGATTAGTAATATGCATTGCTAAGAACTTTATTTTGACAACTTTAAAGGCAATTTTCTCCGTATTTAGATTTTTTTGCATCCTCAGATTCCAGATTTTCAAGTTGTTGTATCTTGGCCAAATATTGTCCTATCCTAACAAACCATACATCAGTGGAAAGATTATTCACCTTTCAGATGATGTATAACTTTCAGTTTCAAAAAATTGACCCTTATGACTGGTTTTGTGGTCCTGGGTCACATATTTTGAAGAATGTTTGTAACCAAACAGTTTCTGGTTCCCACTGACTTCCACAGTATTCCTTTTCCCTCTAAGGTCCTATCAATATTTAAATAGTTTATTTTTCTGCTTTTAGTTGCAAAAGAATTGCCTGCTTACTCTTTGCAGTGATCATATCTTACAGGTCGTCTCATTTGACAGGTCAGTCCGCAGACATTTCTTCAGTGCACTTCAGATTGTTTAGATATACTGTACATTGTTGAAGTGGCTTAACGCCATCTTGACCCCTGTTTCCCTACAGATATGAAGCTGCTAAGCTGATAATAATGTTGCTGGGGAATCATGTAGATCAGACGGTGCAGAGAATGGCGGTGGCTGTAGTCTCCATACTGGTGTCCAAGGTAAAGAATTACAGATATACACTATATTGCCAAAAGTATTGGGTCGCCCCCTTCTAATGAACAGGTTTAACTACTTTAGTAATTTCTATGAGTACAAATCTTAATGTTTAAGCATATAATGATATTCTAGGAAATTGTGTGCTTCTAATATTATAGCAACAGTTTGGACAGGACCCTTTTCTATTCTATTCTATTCTATTCTATTCTATTCTGACAATGCCTCTGTGTATAAGGCAAGGTTCAAAAAGGAAATTATTGATTCAGTCAGTGTGGAAGAACTTGACTTGTCTGCATAAAACCAAGTCCTAATCCCAGTTGAACACCTCTGGTGTGACTGTAAATGCAGAGCTTGAGCCAAAAACTCATCAACAAACTCCAATGACTTGTACATATGGGTACAGTCATTTTAGACACTTCCAAAACTGTTGCAAAAGAGATGGAAATACAATTTTTAAATACATGAATGATGTTCCCATGCTGTTGTTGCCACAGATTTGGAAGTGCATTTTCTGTTCTAAAGAAGGAGGTGTCCCAATATTTTTGTCTATATAGTGTATGTACAAGTCATTTGTTGGCAAGTCATTTGAGTTTTTGGCTCAAGGCCTGCATTTACAGTCATACCAGAGGTGTTAAACTGGGATTAGGACTTGGTTTTATGCAGACCATTCAAGTTCTTCCACACTGACTGAATCAGTAATTTTCTTTTTGAACCTTGCCTTATACACAGAGGCATTGTCATGTTAGAATAGAAAAGGGTCCTGTCCAAACTGTTGCTATAATATTAGAAGCACACAATTTCCTAGAATATCATTATATGCTTAAACATTAAGATTTGTACTCATAGAAATTACTAAAGTAGTCAAACCTGTTCATTAGAAGGGGGCGACCCAATACTTTTGGCTATATAGTGTATGTTCATTTTGCTTTAATATAAAAGTGAATTCAAAAGTAAAAAAAAAAACTAGTAATAAGATAATAAAAAGTAGTGTTGATGTATATGCAATATGCATACTTATTGGCATGGAATTTTGAGATCTGCTTATATAAAGAAAAATCTATTATCATACTATTTTCATCTTTGGGACATTATTAAAGAGTAAAAGGCTCTCTCACTTCATTGCAGTTGAGCACAGAGGAGGTCTCAGAACTGGGTGCAGAGGCATTTATAATGAAGGTAAATGTTTTTTTCACAGGTGGTTTCATTTGCTGTTTAACTCTTGTGCTGTGCTGAAAAATCCTTGACCTAATTTGGTGTCACAGTCAAAAAGATCGGCTTTTTAAAAATTGCTTGTAGATGTCATTATGATCTATTGTCTTGGATTCAGTCTTTTTGTCAACTTGTTTTTTGCATATCTTTTTGGAAATGACTGGTCATAGGCCTGTTTACCTGAGCTTATGCACCTCAGTTTTTAAAGGTGAACATTACCAAAATTATCCATGAATAATGGTTTTTCCACCAATTTTGGCATTAGCTCCAAAAGGAAATGCAAAACCTGTGTAAATGAAAGAAAACTTGAATCCAATATTTGGTAATAATATAGCATAACAAGATTTTTTTGCAGGCCAGTCATTTTTGACTGTGAACATCAGAAGGGTTAAAAACAATATCTAAAAAAGTATCAAAAAATTTTTGGAAGTTGATATACCTTGTGTTAGCAAAGTCAGTAGGTTTTAGTCCAATGTAATAACATTAACTAGCATTTTCGGGAAAAAGAACCAGACCAAAAAATGAGGGTTAAAGAATCCATGTAATCAAACTTGGAGTTTTGTGGCTTTTAGTTCACGTCTGTTAGCTTTGAAGCCATCTATATACTAGTGTACCCCAGGAAGCTCAGAAAATACATTTGACCGCTTTTATCATGAGGTTAAATGGACAGAGCATATTAATAATTTGTTACATTTATATAGCGCTTTTGTGTGTACACAGTCAAATAAAATTGTTCGTCCAATAAAATATAGAACGAGAAAGTCCCTCCACCTAATACCGCCTGTCTATTAATAGCAAATAGCAAGTCATCCCAGACTGTAATGCAATCTTAAGTTATTAAAAAAGCACAGGCATTTAATATGTCTCACCCCATTTATTTAACCAAGTACATCAGCAAACCATATCATTAGGCCTCACGCTAACCATACTGTCACATGCACTGTGTTCTCTCTGTTCCCTAAAGTATTCAAGGATATGTGAATGGCTAAATTATTCTGTTGCAAATGACTGAATGGACAGATGAACCATGAATAGAGCAAACCGATGCATTTATTCCCCTTTCTGTGGAAGCACAGCAGTTGCTGAGTATCGTCCAGCAGAAGGCCTCTCTGGGTGTAGTGGACTCCACTCTGAAGTTTGCGTTGAGCGCTCTGTGGAACTTGACAGATGAGACGCCCACCGCGTGTCGCCATTTCATTCAGTGCCAAGGAATAGAGCTCTACATGGAACTGCTGGAGGTGAGCGCACACATACACACCATGTTTTATGGGTTCATTCCAAAGGTGCAATGGTTTTTACTGTACAAACTGTATTTTCTGTCCCCTACCCCTTTCAGAAAACCTGCTATTTTTACATTTTCAAAAAACATAATTCTGGATGATTTATAAGCTGTTTTCCTCATGGGGATCAAAAAATGTCCCCACAAGATCAAATATGAATGGTATTGCTATACTTGTGGGGACATTTGGTGTCCAAAATGTAGGGAATACCAGGACCACACACACACACACACACAGACACAGCTAAAGGCTGGAATACACTAAACAACTTTTGCCCAAATTTTTGCCATGATTTGCAGTCTGGACAAGTCAGAGCCAGTCTGCAGATTCAAGGTGACAGATTTAATGGAAAATTGTGTAGCGTATTGAAAATTAGTGTATAGAAAAATACAAAGTGGTTGTTAATTTCTTGTATCTTCTCATCCTCTCTCTTCTCTCCTCCACAGTCTTATTATTCTGAGCCCTCCGTCCAGCAGAAGCTCCTGGGCCTTTTGGTAAATGCATTTTTACTGTTATATGGTAAAACTAGTTGAAATGAATAGATTAGTTACAAAGTAAAGCCTCACCTACTCTGACATGAGCACTTTTGGTCGCATACAAATCTAAAATAACTTAAAATGACTCATCATGTGTTGTTTACAGAATGACCAATGGTCCACAAAGAATTCAAATATTACTAATAATACATGAACAATGGCTAATTTTAACAAATAAAGTACCATGAATTACTCAGAATATGCTATTTACTGCTTTATTGTTATTTATTTTGAAGTCATTTAAAAGATATTTAGAAATACATCAATTAGATCAAATTTGGGGTTTTAATATATAGTATGTTAATATGTAGTATTGGTTGCTTGTTGATAATGTTAATGGTGTTTTGTATGTCTAACTCTGTATCTGTTAAAGGGGCAGATTGAATCAAACTCCTGCATCACTTTTGCAACAGTAAATGATATTGATATATTTAAAAAATGCACTGATATAGGGATTTTTGATCCATTGGCTAATTTGTGTAAGGGTAACCCTTTTTCATTAGTGTTCTATACATAAGCATTAGGTATAATTAAATTAAATATGTTATGAACGTGACTTTAACCTAGGCTAATAAAATTGTTTATTGTTCATCCACCCTAATGTATTAACTAATGGTGATGAATTAAACCTTGTTGTAAAGGGGCAGTTTGGGCTCCTTGAAACCTTTATAAATGAAACAAGTTAGCATTCATCATGTTCTGCAAGAAAAATCAGATCATGGTCTTTGTCATTGGAACTGTGTGGAATTTATAATTATGTTCTAGAAGTTTATACGCTTTAATTTTTGAATCGATTGCTCAGCACTGAAATCAGTGTATCTTCTCTGCTCTCTGTGCTCCAGAATAATGTGGCAGAGGTGGAGGAGCTGCGGAGGGAGCTGATGAATGAGGATCTGGTGGAGCACATTCTCTCACTCCTGATCAACCCATTGGTGGAGGTGGACGTCAGTTACTTTGCTGGAGGGATCCTGGCTCATCTGGTCTCAGTCAGGGGGCCGCTGTGGAGTCTGGATGCTGAGCTGCACAGCACAGTGCAGGAGAAACTGGTGTGTGTGTGTGTGTGTGTGTGTGTGTGTTTGTGTGTGTGTACTGGTTTTTGTGGTTTACGGGGACAAAATTTGTTTAATGACATGGGTATGACAGAGGTATTACAATTTGAAGGTGGTTTATGAGGACACTGCCTATGTCCCCGTAATTCAAAAGGCTTAAAAAAACATACTAAATGGTGTTTTTTTTTTTTGAAAATCTAAAAATGCACAAAGTTTCCTGTAAGGGGTAGGTTTAGGTGTAGGGTTGGTGTAGGGCAATAGCCCATACAGTTTGTACGGTATAAAAACCATTACGCCTATGGAGAGTCCCCGTAAACCAAAAAACAAACGTGTATGAGTGTGTGTTTGTGTGTGTGTGTGCGTGTGTGTTCGTGCATGCGTGCGTGCGTGCGTGCTTGTGTACCTGTTTTTATATTCCGGTGGGGACTTAAACCTGAATACACACAGACTCACGGGGACTTGTGTCACGGTGGGGACCTAAATTGAGGTACCCACGGGTAAACAAGCTTATAAATCACACAGAATGAAGTTTTTTGAAAATGTAAAAATGCAGAACGTTTCCTGTAAGGGCTAGGTTTAGGTGTAGGGTTGGTGTAGGGCGATAGAAAATACGGTCTGTACAGCAGAAAAACATTACGCCTCTGAGAGTCCCCACAAGGATAGCAAACCAGACGTGTGTGTGTGTGTGTGTGTTCATATGCATGTGTTGTCAGTTTATGTATCTTAACTCTGTATATGTTAAATCTCTTTAGCACTCCTCTGTCCTGTCATGGAGTTCTCCTGAGCATACAATGGTTTCTTACCGGTAAGTGTCTTAATATATATACTTTATACTGATTGTACTGTATTTATAAAATAGTATGCAATAACTCATACAAAAGACTAGACACACTTAATAATTTATTATTTATTTTGTTACCTATGGAAGATAAAGCAAATGCCAAATTAAAATGAAAATTTTCAGTATTAATAATAGTGGCCAAATATTGCAGACAGTTATGTTTAATAAACTGAGAAAAGCAGAAATCATGATCACGATTAAAATATGATTAATTGTGCATTGTATATTTTAGAATAATAGAGAAGTCAATAAAATTATGATATTACACAAATGGAAATATGGGAATTATGTAGTGAAATTTTAGTTCATGTGTTAAAGCCCTTTCTTAAAGTGTTATTTTAATTTTGTAGTTTTGTGAAGAATATCAACAATCTATGTTTACATGTGTCTGCAAAATTAATTTCAATTTGTGCAGAAGCTTTTGATGAAAAGGATCACGAGGAGCATAAATTCAGTCCATTCTGCAAGATATTTTGAGAGATTTTTGGCTGAACTATTCCTTTAAATGTCAGGTTGTTTTTCACCAAAATGATTGATGCACTTGAAAAATAATCAACAAGCTGCACTTTTTTACTGACACTTGTGATTGCTGTATTAAATGTTATGATGTACAGCCATTGCATTTAACTCACCACAACCAGATATTCAATAAAACTAATTTCAAGCAACTAGGCAGTTGATCAAAAGGATCACCAGAAGCATAAAACTGTACATTATAAGAAAATAAATTGGCAAATTCAAGGAGAAGTTTGTTCAAAATGACTCATTTACTGACGCCTCCTGCTGGACTTGAGTGCGCAGCGCTGAATGATGCTCAGGAGAAAGTGGACTGATGTTACCATTTACATGTACAAATGCTTAAAAGCACAGTTCATCCAAAAATGAAATTGCTATCATCCTTATTCACCCTCATGCCACTCCAAACCTGTATGTTTATTTATTTATTTATTTTTTTACTTCTGCAAAATACAAAAGAAGATTTAGATTTTTTTTTTTTTTTTTTTTAACTCAACTATCCCTTTAAATATCAGGTTGTTTTTCATTAAAACAATTGATGCCTTTGCAAAATAATCAGAAAGCCAATTAGTTTTTGCTGTTACTTTTTTTAAGTGTTAAAATGAGTCTATGGTCATTGAATTTAATTCACCTATTCATCAACTATTCATTAAATTTTTTAGTATTTCTTTTAAACAAAGTTTATGTCCATAATACAGAAGTGAGAACATCTTCAAAATTCAAAACCGTCTTACAAATTTGGAATGGAAATATTGATCTCTCTCTCTCTGTCTGTCTCTCAGGACGTTCCAGCCCTTCTATCCTTTGCTGCAGGTCTCTCAGTGTCCTGGTGTTCAGCTCTGGGCTCTCTGGGCCATACAGTTTGTCTGCTGTCAGAACGGTAAGAAAAAAGCCAGAGATACTATAAACGGCACGCTTCTTGAGACACACAGCACGGCAAACCCCTGTTATATTTGCTGTTGCTATTCACAGATGTAAATAAAAAAGTAAGTAATGATAATGCTGTAATGTAGTTTACAGTGTGATTATAGTCACATTTTGTTGTTGTAGCCCATCAGTACTGTAATATGCTTCAGACTGAAGGAGGAACAGACATACTGAGGGTCCTGAGCTCCCATCCAGACACACACAGTGATGTGAAGTGTCTGACAGAAAACGTCCTGAAGATCCTGGAGCGAAATCTTCATCCTGCAAACTCAGGTACAAAATGTGATAAATAAAGCAGGATAAATAACTTGCCACATGATATGATCATGTCTTGTAACTGTTGCTCCGTGCTACATTTCAGATTGATAATGAATCATTTAAAGGTGCTGTATGTCATTTTTTTTGACTGTACTAAAGCATAAAAATACCATATGTTTGCAGATATTCAGAAAACATGCTAATTGACATACTTGTTTCTCCGAAAAACAATGCTACAGCCAGTTATTCTACTTTGAAATATGCGTTTTGTGTCAGAATCTGTGTGACTCCGCCCACTGCAAATTTACCCAATAGTATTTCAGTACTCTGGGTTGCCATTTGGTGGAAAACACGGCGTAGCCGTGGAAGCAAGCAAACGAACTGAGTAAGAGATCACAGATTCCACCCGACCTAAAAAGCCTCGGCATTCATCGAAAAAGCTCTATGACTATTAAAACACAGATAAATCAACTCATCAACTTATGGTGTAACGCTCGTCGCCTTCCATTGTCAGTAGCACTCGTTTCTGTTGCGCGTCCTCAGTCTGGCAACCTGTGGAGCATTGAGTTTGAGGAGGAGAGGGCAGGAGAAACAACTCTCTCCAATATTGTGATTTTTGGCTTGCAGTCCCCATTTTAACCGCTAGCTGTCGATATTAGATGCTGCACCTTTAAGCGATAAGTATTTTCAGAATTTCAGAGCACTGATTTTCTTCTTGTTTGTTCTGTGCTTTTCCTAGGGAAGGATTTTCATTGATGTAAAAGAAAAAAAACTGTGGATTCATAAAGGGATGTGCCACTATGTGTGCTGTTAGTGAGACATTTCAGAACATTTTAGATTCAACAAAAGAGCTCAAGCCCTTCTGCTGGTTCATCTTCTGCCTAAATTAAGAGAGAGAATTTTTTTCAGTATACTTCTGTGATGTATAAGGTTTCAACTTATTCAGATGTTTCCAGATGAAGAACTACTACTCTCCATCAGATAAATAGCTGTTACCTTGGAAACTGGAATCATGACAAGACAACATCAGAGGATCCTTCAAATGCAGCCTCAAAATGCATCCTTCGTTCCCAGGCCATGAAGGATACAACTAATGGATACAACTTTCATTGCTTGTCAAATTTGGATATATTTGTTGAGTGTAGCACGGAGAAAAGGGGAAAAGAAAAAAGTATACGGTTAAAAAAATAATCACACAACAGCCCAGTAGGTGGTGGTATGCACTAAGTCTGTAACTTGCCAATAAACAAGAAGAACTTGTACTTACCTTCAGTTATACATAACCTTATACATTTCACTTATTACATTTACAAGAATTTTTTACAATCACAATTTCATACAGACTCAGAAATACTAAGTGCATATTTCAGATGTCATGATTATCTAAATCTTTTCTCAATGATAAAATAAAAATGGTATTTTTCTTTATTGTAATTTGACTAACAAGCCAGTCAACCATGCTCACTTTTATTTAAACAGCCAAAGAAATTTATTTGAATGTGAAATATAATTGGCCTGTGGTCTACTATGGTAATATGATCTATCATTCGTTGCTGTTGCCTCAGGTGAGCTTTTTGGAAAAAAAGACTTGCTACTTAATTTCGTTCTTTTGTTTGACCCTTCAAATGGCACTTTATATGTTTTTAGAATTATGTTAATATATAAATGCAATTATAATTATTATAATGATTATTATTACTTTTTAAACAATGTATATATATATATATATATATATATATACTTAATATACTAAATATAAGACATACACTATATATTCTAAATATACATACTAAATATAATTATCTGTTGAACATATAAGATCATTTTATGTTGGTTACCAAACAGCTGATTGTCCATATTGACTTCCATAGTATGGAAAAAAAATTATAAAAATACTGTGGAAGTCAATGGGGACCAGAAACCGTTTGGTTACCAACATTATTTAAAATGTCTTTTTTTGTTTGTTTGTTTTCAGCAGAAGAAAAAAAAATCATACAGGTTTAGAACAACATTAAGGTGAATAAATGATAAGAGAATTTAGATTTTTGAATGGAGTATCCCATTAAGATAAAATGACTTTTATACCCATTTGAGGTCTCCATTCACTTCTATTGTATGGAAGAGAACAGCTTGGAAATTCTGCAAAATTTCACTTTTTGTGTTCCATGAAAGAAAGTCAGTCATATGACTGTGAAATAATATGAGAATGAGTAAATAATTTCATTTGAGTGAACTATGCCTTTAATTTTTTTTGTTTTGATGCGTATCAACAAACCACCAATAATCCACCAAACCCTTTGAATCTGAACTGTGCTGGTTGCGTCTTGTAGCCCTGCTGAAGGTACCTCCCAAATCTAATTTTGGACAGACTTTAATGATCGACAACAAAATAGGGAAAGCAAAATGGTGATATCTAAGCAAATATTTAATTACTACAATACTAATTTCTCAATAGAAATGAAATCAAACGTTGAAAAAAATGGTTTAAAAACAAATATTTACACACAGACTGACCACCGACCGCAACTTTCAGATGTTATATTTTAGCTCAGCAGTGGCAGAAACGCAACTCAACAGTGGGATATCATAGGCAGCAAAGGATTCATCAGATGAAGGTATGTCAATAGACCGAAGTGACACGATCACTGGATTCAGATGTGTCTTGTTGCCTTCGTGTCTCCCGCGGAGGGCGCATTTTTCAGCTTTCAGACGCAGCCTGTCTCAGCTGACTCATGATCTTGATTCTTTACCTCCGTCACTCAGTCAAAATGATTGTCACCTCACTTTCTGATGCAACTCCCTGTCTGTACTCCTAGGATTGGACTCAGGTTTATGCTCAAGTATTTCTCAATTCCCCTTAGCCACTTTGTCCTGTTTTAATTTCCTCCTCGGTCACGTCAACATTTGGTCTGTCCTTCCTCCATCTGACGCAGCGCTGGCAGAGCACTATCACTGTGCCAGCTGCCCATGCCAGTACCGTACCTAGTCCAAAGATGACAAAACCAATGGCCACAAAGAACAGGTAGTCCTGGTGAGCCAGTCCTGGATGGCACTGTCTTCTCAGCCAAAGGCCCAACTCTGAGAGACGCTGCCCCTGTAAGTATGGAGGACCGTCACACACCGTCTGTCCCTCTTCTGGTCACATAAAACACAAGAGAAAAAGGTTCTGTTAACTCCATAAACATTTGTATTGCTGGTAGATATAGCAACGTCATAAACATGGCAGTCTAATATCATAACCTCACACCAAAAAGTGCGTAGAGATATTTTTACAAGTACTGAAGTAATGTATGTGAAAACATTTAAGATGTATGCCACCTCCACATTTATTCTAATCAAAACTGTGATGATGACGAGCTGAAAAGCCTCACTACTATCTTCAGTTGAGCTTCATATCGCTGAATTAAACTTGTTTCATAACTTTACACAGTTACCAAACTGAACTGTCTGGAGCTGAATAATGACACTATTGTCTTTTTAGAGCTGCTTTACAGCAGAATTTGGATTTGCCTCATATCTGATCAAGTTTGCATCATAGATTCTGGTACCTTCCTGTTTATCAGTGTGAAGCTGCTTTGAAACAATGTATATTATATAAAGTGATGTGTAAATAAAGGTGACTTGACTTGAGCTTATATCAGGTCTGACCACTCGCTGAATTACACATACAGAGGTCATGTGACACTGTATACTATGCAGTATGCAGTGCACTAGTATTTAACTTTCATAATGCATTTAAATTCTGTGTACTATTTTTGCATTCCAGGTCTGTTTGGACCCAAAGAATCATTATTTTATAAAGCAGTTAAGCAGTTTAATATTTAAAAAAATATATTTTTTAATATGTGAAAAAAATCAAAGTTTTAAACCTTATTTGAATGTAATACATGTTATTACCATGTCATTACTGCATTTCCCTGTTTTAAGAAAAAATTGAGAAATTGCAGATGAACCACACCAATACACACACACACACACACACACATATATATATATATATATATATATATATGTATATATAAACTCCATTAGAATTAACAGAATTTTATTAAATTCTTTTTACTATATAACTCATGATTGCTCAAAAATGTATGAAACCTACATATTTATTTCTAACAAAACATCAAAACAACATAAATATTACTCTGAAAAATTTTCAAAATAAATGAATTTATTTTACTTGCATAACCTTTTACTTTCAGATGAAAAAAGTGATAAAATTTTCATGCTGAAATGGTTCATCAATAGGTGTACATATTCATGTACAAAATTCAGTCCCAGAAGTGTGTAAGATATGGGGAAAGGCTAAATATATTTTACAAAAGTTTTTTTGACACTAATATAACTTTAATTAATAATGAATAATTTAATTAATAATTTTACAAAAAGTGTTTTTGACACCAGTGGTACTCCATACATAGACAGGTCCAAAATGAATCATGGTGAAATGTGTTTATTCGTTTATTTATTTATTTATCATATCTCTTAAAAATATTTGAAAAATATCTGAAAATAAATTATGTGTCATTTGTGGGTCTTAAAGCATTTGGAAAGCTTTGCCATTTTTTTTTTTTAATTTCTTTTTTTTTTTTCTTTTCTTTTCTCTTCCAGGTCAAATTGGACCTGAATGAGAGTTAATTCCCCGTATACTATACTCAAGCCTTAATGTCATAAAACACTTCCTTTAAGGTTAGCTTCATGATTAACAATGGAAATGAGCATTGCTGATTCAGCAGTGTAAATTAAAGCAGTGCCCTTTATATACATGGATATTATGTTACGTTACACACTGACACACTGAATAATTCACAGCCACGGCTATCCTCTGCTCCGACTCAGTCATTTAGTCTTTGTACTTATGCTTCTGTAAGCAGACACGTCTACTGCTGCTCCAATTCTCCCTTCATTTTCACTTCATTAAGTATTCTTTAAATAGAAATGGTCACTATCATTATATAAATGTGTTTTCCATGAAGAGATTAATGTACTGTACCTCCTTACATTAATATCACCATTTTCCACTGTCTCCATCCCTCCAGTTACTTTCTCCCTATAGTTGTGGTGACCAGACGCCCACAACTCATCTGACATGCAGTGCTTGCATGGTCTGCCTCTTCCTTTATCTTTTGGTCACCCAATACCTTTTGTACTTATATTTTTTCATCCTCACTTTTCGAAAATGGCTTCAAAGCTATTCACTTTTATTAGAATAAATATACAAATAGCTGATGTTTATGTAACGAGCCCTTTAAAATCACTTATACATTGATACTGAATCATATCAATACTTAATATTGAGCCAATGTGCACTAACAGCTGTACAGATGTATAATAGTACATCTTTTAACATATAAGCTGTCAAGATGTCATATTATGATGCAGATTTATAATACATCAACAATTACTACCACATTACTACATTACTAACACTCTAACAGTTATGTAAATAATATTTACTATGCATTATATACATGTATGTTTATATATATAGCATTTCATGAGCATGAGAAGGATTCATGAGCATGTTTCATGAAAAATTCTTCTTGAATGGTGATCCATATGAGAGCACTACTTTTCTGACCTTTTCTGAGGGTTTCCATCCATCAAATTTCCTGGTAAACCAATTTTCGCTCAGAAATGTCTAATAAATTTCACAAATTACTAAGGAAAAGCAAGTCACTAATTGAATTAAATGTAAAATTTTGAGACTGAAAGACTGAAATAGTATTTTCTTGTTAACATACTCCAATAATCTTTGTTTTATTTGCAAATTTAAAGAAAGTGTATATTGTTTATAATTTGTTGTTTTCAAAATCAGTAAAACATGTTTTAATATGGTGATATCATTAGCTCTCAAATTATTATATATGTAACCCAATATTCACAAAAATGTTTAGAAGGAAATTTGGAAGGGATTTTTTTTGTAAGGAAGGAAGTTTGGAAGGAAAAGTTTTGGAAGGAAAGAAGTTTGGAACCAACCACTAAAATATGGAAATAACTTTCAACTGTTCCTTCTGATCGCAATGCAAAAAAAGTCAGGTTCATCCTCAGTATTTTTGTTGTTTTCCAGTACAAATGTCTAAAGATTAAGCAAAAATAAGAAGTCTTGTTTTTTTGAGAAACTAAACAAAATGAAGTGAGTTCATAATTAAAAATGAACAAATATCTGCTAATGGGCTCAGAAAAATCAACCTAATTCAAAGGGAAAACAAGCTTGTGACATTATCATGTCTATTAGCTCTCAAATTATTATATACACTATATTGCCAAAAGTATTGGGTCGCCTCCTTCTAGTGAACAGGTTTGACTACTTTAGTAATTTCCATGAGTATAAATCTTAATGTTTAAGCATATCTTGATTGAAGGATGTTTGGAGAACAAGACAAAAGATTTATTTGTTTGTTTGTTTATTTTGCAGTGCATGCAATATTTAATGCCATGACTTTATGAATTTAAGACTTTTAAATGCTCTGATTTAAGACCTTTTTAGGCCTTAATATGTGGAAGTTGTGAATTAATACTTTTTAAGACCAGCAGCAACCCAGCAATACTGATATCTAAATCACAGTGTGCTTATTTATTTATTAGTAATTTATTTATTTTTTTAACTGTTTATTATTTTATTTTTTATTCATATCTTTTCATTTTATTTATTATTGATTGATTGATTGGATGTGGAAGACTGGGGAGTATTGTAACAGCTAGGGTGATTTTTAACATAATTAGTTTTAGAAAAACTAATGACCACTGCTTTCCTGACCTGACAGTAAAAATCTCTGTAGCCTAAATAACTTTTTATAGAACTTTTTTAATGTAATTTCATGCAAACTGATTCTGAGAGTTACTAACACACACACAATGCACAAAATCAGTTACAGATGCTGAAACAAAACAGTCTGTATGGTAACGATAATTAACCAAGAATAAGGTTATTTTTCAAAGTTTTACCTCATATGGCTAGAAGGCAAAAACAACAAACCTAGACCCCAAAATACAGCCTACCTTGAAACTTGAAGGTGTCCGTGTGCATCCATAAGCAGAGCTCCTCCGCGTCGCAGGCGCAGAGCCACGGGTTCCCACTGAGCCCGAGAGACCGGAGCCCGCCTAGAGCCATGAGGGAGCTCACGTTGAGTCTGCTCAGGTTATTCCTGCTGATATCCAGCACCTGAAGAGCACTGGCATGCGAGAAAGCCTGAGGGTGAAACTCTGAGAGCCTGGGGTTATCCGTCAGCCTCAGCATCAGCAGGCTCTCCAGCGCGCTGAACGTCTGCTCCTCTATCTTACAGAAGGAGTTAAAGGACAGGTCCAGATACGCCAGCTTTCTCAGGTTCCCAAATGTGGATTCGGAGATGTGTGTGAGGGAGTTATTGCTGCAGTCCAGATACGTGAGGTCGGACAGGTAGTTGAGCTCGAGCGCGGGTAAATCAGAGATGCGGTTGTTGGACAGGATGAGCTGGCGGGTGGTCAGCGGGAGTCCCGTTGGGAATCTGCGGAGGTCTTGTTCGGCGCACTGGACAACATGCTGCTCATCACAGACACAGCGCTCTGGGCAGCGCGGGGGGATCGAGGACGCCGCATGCACCAGAAGCACCAGCAGGATCTGTGCAGGCTCCGGGAAACATGCTGTGCAGGCGAGCGACATGAAGTCTTCAGGGGCTGTGGATACGCCAAGAACCTCCACAGAAAAAAACAAGCCCCTCTGACGTCCCCTGAGTGAGTGAGAGAGAGAGTGAGAG